>JBBPDI010000004.1:6782330-6794887 GCA_037974545.1 Cucumis variabilis
CAAGGAAGATGCTGAAAACCTGTTGAAGATCTTGTTATCTGCGATCGAATTAGCCAAAGATTGGGGCTGGCACCGTGATCGTCATGTTCTCCACCGATATGATGTAAAATAGACCAATGGCTCCTACATCTTCATGTCCAAATTATTCCCTTCCACACATTTTTTTTAGGTAGAAAACTCTGCTTAATCTGTAGCTTTTCTTGGTTTAGCTTTTCTTGGTTGCAGTTAGAAAGTATGTGTACATCATGTATAGGCATTCACTCTCTCTAAAGTGGAGATTTTGCAACCACATTGTAAATTAATTGTTCTGTGATTACATATGTACCAAATTTTTTAATAAATATTTTTTTAAGAAAATGGAACTTATTGCTTTCGCAACCTTTTTGAATGCAAAATATGCTTTTATTGGATCTCCCTTGATGTGCTCTGTTTTGATGAGTTTGTATGTGTATATATATAGATATATAGATGTACATTTCATGATTCCTTCAATTTAACAGAGCCTTGCATTCTACTAAATATCTGATTCTATTGTTTTCGTGGAGGTTTTCAGATTTCCCGCCACCTCACACACAAGTTGGATAGTTTTTAATAAGAGATGTAGGTTTTTTTTTTTGTCAAAAAAAGGAAAAAACTAGTTCTTAAACTTCACTTTAAAAAAAAGTTGCAACAAAAAGTATGGATGTTCTAATTCAAATATATCTCTAATAAAGAAACAAATAAAAAGATTTTTAGATGGTGAACACGGAGAGCTATTTTAAATTCAATTTATATTTGATTGATTTTGGAAATGATTTTAATATGAACTTGAAAACAGATTGTAAATATTTCTTTTTGGAGCTTTTGATTATTTTGCAACAAAAGTTTGAAAGCCGCCCTAGTAAATTTTATCTTGGAGCTGACGAACTTGATAAGAAATTGAAGAACAGTGTCCCTTTCATTGTTGGAGAAATCCACTCGACTTGAAATAATTTAAACATGATTGGGGGCCTCTACATCCGCACAACAAAAAAGAGAAGACAAAAAGAGATGAGATTTAACATTCGAATTTTTTTAATTTATTGATTGTTTATTAATTTCATAGGTTGGTGCCGCTAAGGTTGAATTTCTGTTGATAGTCTGTTGAAGCACCTCGTGAGTGTGTTGATACCCGTCTTACAAATTCCATATCAACCATATTTTTTCTACTTGTTGATGCAGCTCTCTGTTGAAGCGTTGTTATGGAATTTCAAAAATGATAGCTCAAAAGAATTTTAATATCGAAATCTACTCTTTTTACTACAAAGCCATGTCTGAGCCAATCCGTAGGAAATTGATATTTTATTATCTTTTAACTATTCAAAGATTTTGCTAATTTTATCTAGGGAACCAACTTTGATAAGATTTAATTTAAGATAAATTCAATTCTATAAAGAAATAAAAGTGACACAGGAGTAAGAATCAAGTAATAGCACCTTCTTAGAATTATAATTTCATCAATGAGTTAGTTAATTGCTTTTACCTTGATTTAAATTATGATAAACCATAGATCTAGGAGTTTTATTTTCAAATTAACTTTCTCAAGTTTAATCATTTCTAATAAATAATTAAACAGGACTATTCTCACAGACTCATTAATTAGTACAACATTAACATCCTCCATCATTAACCTCTACATATTAATTAACAATTAGCATACTTGATCTAACTTAATATGTATTCGCAGGCATATTCAGTACTCAAGTGTTTAGACATAAATTTTGAGTTTTGAATCAGACTCTTTGGATTGCACATTTTCACTAGAGAGATTCGTCCTTGCCCTTACTCTCTATGAACATCTGAACCGACTATGACCATTGAGTATAATTGTTGCTATATCCTCAAAATATAGACAGTTATCTCTAAAGTATATTCCCAAAAGGAATCTGACAACTGAATAAAGCTCATCATAGAGTCTATCATGTCCAACAAGTTTCAGTTTCTTCTTTTTAATACATCGTTCTGCTGAGGCTTACTAGATGTAGAGAATTGTGACTAGATTTCATGTTCTATCGAATAGTCTTGGTAAGTCCATATATTCTACACCTCGATCCAATCGAAGTATCTTTATTACCTAATTTATTCTCAACTGAAGCTTTGTATTCTTTGAACTTTTCAAGAGAATCAGCCTTATTATGCATTAGGTAAATATGACCAAACCTTGAATAATCGTCAATAAAACTGATGAATTATTCATACCCGTCTCGAGCTTTGACATTTCTCAGTTAATACAAATCTTAAGTTGTCAACCACTAGTATTGTGTTAGGATTTGACTTCCACGTCGCATAATTATCACCATTAAGTTTCTCCGAAGCTAAAAGTTGAACTATTGAGTTATTCATGCTAAAAAAATAAAACGTATTCTTTTTAGAGAAAAACTATAATCATATAGAAAGCAATCTAGTTTAGCAATTAGAATAATGTACCCTTATTTTTATTTTGCAACGACGTTTCAAACGTTTAGAATAACCTCCATTGGAGAGTAATCGATTACTCTACCTTTGAATCAAGACAATCTTGACTAGACGATAACTCTATAATAAATTCTTGTTCCTTATAGCACTTGGAAATCACTTACTTTAGTAAAAAAAGTACTAACAATTTAGTAATTCTTGTAAGCGTAACCCATCATTTTTGGATCCCGGAGTATACATGGAATCAGAATGCTCCTAAAAGTGGAAAATTAATATGAAAAGTGATCTAAGAGAGTCTATCCATATTTAGAGTTTGTTGTGTTCCAAATACTACAATACAACACTCTGAAGGGAACGTTTCTCTAAGGCAGACAAGCAAACGCATTATAGGAATCTCACGATTCGACCTAATGGAAGAGATTGTAGATATATTGTCACATATCATCACTCACTTATTATGAATGACTGCTCCTATTCATCTTGGTATTAATCCATGCAACACTCTCTGAAGGAAGTCTGCTCCTATGCACAGCCCAAAGTTGTGCATGGACCTCATGGTTTGAACTCTTAGAGACGCTAGAGCTAAAAGTAAGCTACTTCTCCCTAGCCGAAGTGTTCTATGATGGGTTTTAGGGTAATCATAAAATTAGGATCATATTTAGGCTTAAGCATATCCTAAGTCTAGGTTAAACATATGAGCATTACCTTTATACTAAATTTTAACCTACGATATCTAGGTGATAAATTAGTTTTATTATCACACATCTCTCATGCATGCTTAAGAACTGATTACGATTTTCAATTAGCAAATGTTCTGTAAACTATCAACTTAAGAACCTCTAACCTTAGTCATCTTGTCACACCCTGCCTTGCACAGAACCTTGCTTACCATGCAAGAGGCAGCGTGACTTGAGTATCCTTGATGCGGTTAAACGCCAAGGACCTTCCGTCTTAGGGTCCTTAAGCTCTACTTAATCACCTAGTCTATTAAATTTTAACTTAGGAATCATACTTTAGACGATACAAACAACTTAACACAGAAAGTAATGAAACAAATCCTTTATTAATCTTAAATCGTGAGATTACAACACTTTGCAGTTTGCACAAGTACAAAACTTAAAACTTAAACTAAAACGTCGGGCAGCTCTTCTAGCCTAGCAAGTGCATCAACTTTCCTTACTTGGTCTAAACGCCAACTTCCTGGAAGATGAGATTTAAAAATGTACGTCTACAAGACACGATGAGGTTTTTAAGAAATCCTTTTCATGAAATACCCTTTTGTCAACATCATTTTATCATAAAACAAAACATATTAGTTCATACAAATACTTCATTTTGCATAAATGCTTCATCTTGCATAAACACACATTTGTTACCAAGCATTCTTTTTGTCAAGGATCCCGAATCATTTTATACGCTAGGTCTCGTTACTTCACGTTTAGACTACTGTAATAACAGCATCCAATAATATATGAATTTGTCCTTGTTGCTCAGACTGTGTTAATCTTAATACGCTCCTTTCAACGTATTAGCTAGATTTTCTTCACCATGTAGTCCCTTTCACCCCATGGTTATCTTGACTCATTATGTGCACATAATAGTTAGCTCATTGATAGGAAATAATTAATGGTTTGACCACCATTTCATAATCAAATCATACTTTGAAACATATAAGCTTTTTATGTAAATCTCTTTAGAAACATATATATTAAAATTCATCATTTCAAATCATCAAAGAATGTATAAAGAAGCCGAAAATCATTTAAATACTTTGAAGAAAATACTCGCAAAACTTAGCCTTAAACCCAGATTGCTTCAACTTTCTTCTTCTCGCGTAGTAACTTCGGCAGCACTTTAGCTCTTAAGCTTTTCTCTTGAATTGAGCAAAGTAACAATAACTAATGTGATGAACATAACTCAACTAATGCGATAAGAATTATAAACTAGACTTCTTATCAAGAACTTATCACCAACTTAAACTACAAATAACATATTGACAAGTGAGAAGTAAAGAAGTGGTGGATTGAAAAGGTATAAACATGTAATATATATATTAAAGAATGTAGATCTTCGGCCATTGGACAATATGAACAGCATATATTACAAAGAAATGCAACTAAAAATGGCAAGAAAAGAGAATGGAAACTATTACAAGTTAGGGCAAATGGGAATATGGAATCTTCTCTACTAATAAGTTAAGCTCTCACTCTACAATCTGATAGGAGAAGAAGAGAATAGGATTTACAGACAGCAGAAAAGTCTACTCCTTTCCGTCTTTCTCTAGGTTTTTCACTTTTAACCATTTTGCCTGTTTTGACTAACTTTGTCCTCCCGAGCATGAATCCGCATTCATTTTTTTGAAATTTAAATCAAATTTGGAAAGAAATACGATACATGCACAGTGGAAATAAGGATCAATTCTACTCTAATTGCCATTAAACTATTTAGTGATTAACATGCTTAAAAAGTCTTAATTAAAACAAATTAGGGTTAAGAAAATATGTACCCTCGTAGCTTTTGGATTTCTCGCTAATCTCCTCACGAACTTGAACCGGAATCATCACTAGTGTTGACCCACTATTCTCCATACTTAGAACCAAATTGTGGGACCCGATTAAGTGAAGGAACTAAGAGAGAGATATGGAAATTAGAAGGTATAATTTTAGGATTTGAGATTTATGAGAGAAATAATTTGTTGAGATAAAAATGTAATTCATAATTACAAAATTGGCCAAAGTCCTTTCACATTTGAAAACAAGCCTATTTATAACTGTATTACATGCAAAAATGCGTGTAATTAGCTCACCAAATCTCAAAACATCACATTCCATTAACCATTAGTGGAATTTAGTGGACTAGGTGTCTCTATCTTATGTTGCCCTTTTTCCCACTAAGTGTTAGTGGAACTATCCAACAAAATATTGAATTTTTCCACTAACTTTAGTTCAAGGGCAATTTGGTCATTTGATCATTAAAGTCAAAGTCAAAAGTTAACATTTTTACTTTTTTACCATTTTATCTGTCTTAACTAATTTCAACCTCCCGAGCATGAATTCGTATTCATTTTTCTAAAATTTAAATCATATTTGAATATAAAGTCGGTCAAAGTTTGACTATTCAAAGTCAAAAGTCAACTTTTTGACTTTTGACAACTTTGACCATTCTCATCAATTTTGAGCTTTCAAATTATTCATATTTTTAATATTTAAATCACATTTAAACACAAAGCTCTATCTCAAACAGACAACCAACGACTATATCACATACATTCTTTGATTTCTCTCCCTTTACCTAATTTGAACAATTTGAATTATTCCATCATAATGTTCTAAGTTAATTCCATATGAGCTAGCAGGGGAACCTAATGGACCTATAGATTATAGGCTCCAACGATTTGAAATTAACTAGCTAAACCCTTTTAGACCAAGCTAATCAACATTTATTAACTAACGGGTCATTCCACTAAAGTCTCATATTGCACTCCACTCACAATAGATATATTTTTGTCCATCTGATATAACCATGATCAGTAAATTAATCCTTCATAGGTTGTTCGTAATCTCGGCTAGGTTAAAATACCATTTACCCTCGAGATTACATCTTGCTCCTTAAGTCCTATTGATCTACTATTGAACAATTGGTTTAAGGTTCAACCTATAAACCATTTCCCTCTCGAGCCAATGAGAGGGTGGGATCCCTTGTTCAAGAGTTGGATTCAGTCCTTAAGAGAACAACCTATCTAATAACCCTCAAGAGAATAGAAGTGAATTCCGTCTTGCACCCTCTATCCCTAGCCATCCACCTGGTGAAGATAATTTTGTGTGAATAGAAGTTTATAGTTAGCTCAGGATTAAGATTAAGTTACCTAGGTCATCAATAATTGAAATAGTTAGTTTTAATACAATCAACTGTGTTATAACTTAAAAGTGACTATTTCATGGTTTCAATCTTATGTATACTCTTTACATAGGATGCCCCCCACATCCATGTCTCTACATGAATGATTCAAGGTCACATCGTTTATACTAATTACAAAGTGGGTTGCATTTGTTGATGGTTATTGAAGCATGGTTTCTCTTCAACAACTGGGACTTAGTGTTAGTAAATGGTGTATGAATATTATATTCAATTTAGGCAATATTGAAGGGATAAAAGCCCTAGGAAGCGAGATATTTTACAAAACTATTTCTCAATTTCATTTGGGTATCTCAAAATACCAATACACTGGCAAAATAATATAGAAACTAATTTTCTTATTATTACTTAAAGGCTAAGCATGTTTTCAAATTATAGATTAGATAAAGAAAAACTTACTTAGTTTGATGCCTCTGATTCTATTAAAACTCCAAATTGGGACACCACCCGTCGGAGACCTTCCTATCCTCTAGAATGAGATTTGTTTGTAGGAACAAATTGTGATGGAAAAAGTTTAGAGAGAAACTTTTTTTTTTTTTTGCAAACAGCAAAAGCATTGGCTTAATTAAACTAAGAAAAACTATTTTTCTTATGCATATTTATAACTCTCTTTTCCTTAAGGGAGTAGAAGAGAATCATGAAATTTCTATTAATTTAAAAAATATTAAATTAATAGAAATTTCAAATCAACTAATTAATTAAATCATATTTAATTATTATTTCATGTAAATCATATTTAACGAGTATCTCTTCAATATCTTATAGTTTTAAATTAATTTAATTAAATAAAATTAAACTAAACTATTAATTAATTCTTTAATTAATTAATAGCTAAATTAAATATCTTATATTTAACTTAAATTAAAGAGAAATTTTCAAAAATAGAAAATTCTACAAAATATTAACAATCTATAGAAAATTCTATCACTGATAGCCATTCATATGTCATAGTGATAAAATGCTATCATTGATATAATTCAAAGTTTTACTATAGCTTGTAAATATTTTAATTTATTTTGCTATTTTTAAAAATGCTCCTAAATTAAATTTGAATCATATTCAAATATAAATTTCTCTCACAACCAATAATTTTAATATGAATCTAATTCACATTAAATTAATATTTGAACTCATTCAAATATTTATCTCTCATAAATTAATTTTGAATCATATCCAAAATTAAATTTATATAATAAAGTTTGATTAGAATATAAACTTTATATTATAATGTATCACCATACATTATACTACTTTCTAAAGTAAATTTAAACATTTCAAATTACAACCAATATGAATAAATCTCTTTACCCTTTACGAGCTAGGAAGGGAACCTAATGGACCTATAAATCAGAAGCTACAACGATGTGAGATTAATTTGTTAAACTCATTAATTAACCACATTAATCAATATTTGTTAATTGTGTGTACACTCAACTAAAGACTCACAGTTGAACTCTTCTCACTGTAGATATATTTCTGTGTCCACAAATATAGACCAATAACAGTAAGTTAGACCTTCACAAGTGTTCGTAACACCGGCTAGGTTAAATTACCGTTTTACTTCTAGGTTACTTTTAATCCTTAAATACTAATGCTCCTCTAATGAACAACTTGTTTATGGTCCAATCATAGAGAGGGCAGGATCCTTTGTTCAAGTCCTGGAGACATCATTTAAGGGAACACTCATCTTCTTATCCTTAAAGTAGGAAAGGAGTGAATTTTATCTTGTGTAATTATGTTCCCAGCTCCCCACTCGGTCTTATCTCCAAAATGATAAGCATATTGAGTCGGCAATCTGGTCACTCTTACCCATACAAAGTAAAGGAAAATCCCTCACGAGCAGAAGTTCATAATACACTCAAGATTAAGACTAGGTTACCTAGGTCATCCTAATGAAATAGAAACATAACTAGTTAACGGAGTTACATCTAGTGGTTACTATTTCGTGGTTCAGTCTTATGCAAACTCATTGTATAGGATACAGGCCTATACATCCCTCCCTTCTCTTCGTAGAGATGAAGTCCTTTTATAGGCTTCTTTTCGACGGGAAATTTCTATTATTCTAATCATGTTAGTCCTGATAGCAGTTTTGTCATGTCACATCCATCTTCAACTACCATCCTTTTCATCTAGTGAACCTGCCTCACACGATGATGTGGTTCCTCGCCTAGGGGTGTTAGTCGCCAAACGAGTTTCCATCGTGTAGCTTTTGCACAAGATGTCCCCTGCAATTCACTAGTTTCTCCATTTCTAATCATCTTGTGTTAAGATATGAAAATCGCGTAAAGCATGCATAATGCTTATGTAAGATGTATTTCTAAATACTTATGAATTTACAAAATAAGTTACGCAATTTGATCCTCTTCTTATACGTTTTAGCTTCATTATTTTGATAAAAGAGGCTATAATAATGGGTATTTATACACATTATCACACATCGATAGTGTCCCCAGAATGAGGTATCCAACCTTATTCATACACTATAGAGCATTTAGGCTATATACTCGAACTTGATCCACGTTTATGTCATTACATAAAATTCAAGTCTACACTAAATAACCTCAGGACCTTAGTTTATTGGATTTAAGATTATCCTATTCTACTCTCACTAATAAGTCTTCAATAACCACTTTATTGGATAGAATATAATTTAAACTGCAAACTACGAGTTTTAGAACATAAATTCCAACAGTTTGAATATATTTCTGGTAAAGATTGACTTTTCAAAGCCAAAAGTCAATTCTTTGACTTTTTACAACTTTGACCATTTTTATCATTTTTTAGCTTTCGAGTATGAATACATGTTCATATATTTTATATTTAAATCACATTTAAACATAAAGCTCTATCTCTAAATTGATAACCGACAACTATATCACATATTTTTTTGTTTCTCTCTCCTCACCTAATTTGAACAATTTGAATCATTCTATCATACTATCATAAGCTTATTCCATATGAGCTAGAAGAGGAACCTAATAGACCTACAAATAATGATTCGAGTTTAACTGACTAAATTCTTTTAGACCAAGCTAATCAACATATGTTAACTAACGAGTCATTCCACTAAAGTCTCGTAGTTGCACTCCCTTCACTATAAATATATTTGTGTCCATATGATATAACCATAATTAGTAAGTTAATCCTTCACAGGTTATTCGTGACCTTAATTAGTGGGTCAAAATTAACATTTTACCTCTGAGATTACATCTTATTCCTTAAATCTCATAGATTCACTATTGAACAATTGGTTTAAAGTCCAACCTATAAACTGAATCCCTCTCGAGCCAATGGAAGGGTGGGGCACCTTGTTCAAGACCTAGATTCAATCCTTAAGTGACAACCTATCTACTAACCCTATAATGAGCAAGAGTGAATTCCATCTTCCACCCTATATCACCAGCTATCCACTTAATCTTACTCCTAAAACGGGAAGCTTTTGGGTCAGTGTTAATGAGTTACCGTCACCTATGCAGATCTAAGAATATAATCTCATGTGAGTAAGAGTTCATAGTTAGCTTAGGATTATGATTAAATTACCTATGTCATCAAAAAATGAAATAGTCAGATTTATACAGTAGATGATGTTATAACGTAAAAGTGACTATTTCCTAGTTCAGTCTTATGTAAACTCTTTACATAGGATGTCTCCACTTTCATATATCTACATGAACACTTCAGAATCACATTGTTTGTACTAACTACAAAGTGGGTCTCATCCATAATGTTCTTAAAATAAGGCATCCAATCTTATTCATATACTATAAACAGTTTATGTTATATACTTAAACTTGATCCACGTTTATGTCTCTACATAAAGTTCAAGTTTACTCAAGATATCATTGAGACCTTAGTTTATTAGATTCAAGGTAGTATTCAATTTCACTAATAACTTTTCAATAACAACTTTATTGAATATAATATGATTTTAAATTACAAACTACTAGTTTTAAGATATAAATTTAAACATCAGAGTTGACTCCTTTCCTTTTTTCTGGGTCTTTGTCCCAATTCAAGTTGAGAGTACTAGAAGAAATATGGCCTTTAATGTCAGTTTAAAACCGACATTAATGACCTTTAGTGTCGGTTGACAACCGACATCTATGCTAGCATTATTAAAGATCTTTAATTTTGTTTCTGCTTTGATGTTGGTTTAAAAACGAAATTAAATACCTCATTAATGTCGGTTTAAAAACGACATTAAAGGCCTCTAATATCGTATTTAAACCAATATTTTTTATGGTGTTAACCGCCTTTGATGTCGTTTTAAAATCGACATTAAAGTCTTATTTTTGGATTTATTTTTATAAATTGATTTTTTTAAAATAGACATTAAAGTATTGTTTTTGGATCTATTTTTATAATTTTTTTATTTAATTATTGTATTATTGTCCATTTTTTATAAACCGACGTTGGGTACATGTAGATAAATATTTTTTCTCACACCAACAAATCAATAAAATTAATATTATTTTAGAAACTACAATATTTTTCTTTTACATTTCTATACACAAAATGAAATATTAATATTATGTTTGTATATACATTCTAAATAATACATGAAACAAGATCCTAGTACAAGACTTAAATAAGAAATCTTAAATGTCTTCATAGTCTTTAACTTTCAACGATCGTTTGGCGATTTACACAATTACTTAGCTTGACTGGCTATCTAAGACCAAAGTATATACTTTACAACTTGAGGAAGATTAAATCCAGAATCTGCAAAATTATGTGGACAGAGGCCAACATTTGCTCCATCCACAATAGCATCACAATGATTATGTACTTTTAACCATTGCTTAATGAACAAAACAAAAATTGCATGTAAGGCCAAGAGAAAATCATGTTTTTTTAACTGCAACAGTTTTCATTAAGAAAAAAAAATAAAAATATAATTGCATCCAAAAACCAAGATAAACAAGGATTTTCACCATTTCTAGCCAAGTATATCTGTAAAGAACAGTCCAAATGCATTTTCTTTCAAGATGCCCAAGCTAACTTGTCCCTTTAACTTAGTATAAAATTTATTAAAGTAGTTCACATAACAAATTTATGGCTCAACATTTAATTTATAAATATCTGAAAAAACCTATGACAACAACCAAGATAAACAAGCAACTAGCCTTGTCAACACAAACAAAGTTCCATTACAAAAAGAAGAAAGGAAGTAGAAAAGTGGGCAAAGGTATGAATATAACAATGAATAAAATAACACACAGACACACTACTTCATTTAAAGCGAAGAAAAAACACAGCAATCGCCTCAAGCACACAACAAATCCCTAAATTGATAATTAGTAACTATTTGGTTTTTAGATTTTGAAAATTAAACCTATATGAACATCCACTCCACTCCTTCATTTTTTGCTTTGTTATCAACTTTTTGTTCGTGTTTATAGAAACCAAAAGTCACCCAATACACTAATTATGTCCCTACACAAAAGTCAATTTCAATAGACTTTTTCACCTACGTACCTTCTTAGATGGAACCATGATAGCATGATATATAAGACATCTAATTATGTCCAACTCATCCAATAAAAGAGGTGGGTCTTTCTTTAACTTTACCACCATAGGATTCCAAAAAGCTAAGATTAGAAGTTAAACATGTTGAAGGATAGACTCCCTTCCTCTTCCTCTCCCTCCTTCTAAGTATATACTTGCAAAATGAATCAATGTGTTGATAGCAATACGTACATGTACAGTAAAATACATTGGCTATGAAGCCTAAACAATTTATCTGCTTATTGGAAGAGACTCTGTAGATGTCGAGTCTATATCTTCATTCATTCAATTCACCTTCAATCAACAAGAGAACTATGATAAAACAAAAGAAACTTCAAAACAAATAATCCAATTAAAGAAACACAAATGTTTGCTAAGGTTGTTGTACAAACAAGAACCTAAAGTAAATAATCATTTAATCAGTCTATAATATGAGGTACTAGGCATTATCCAAATTGTGGGTGCGGATCATCCTTAATAATAAGATGCCAAAAAAATATATTGAAAAAACAGTAGGCTAGGATCATAAGAGAATAATGATCCTGTTACACATAGTTACCTTGATAATACCAAATTGTTGGTGCATATCATTCTTAAATAGCTCAAGATCATCATACTTTCAAACAATTTTGACCTATATAATGCAAAAATAATATACTCCAGACAAATTGAAACCAATCTCTATATATCTTATGATCTGA
>JBBPDI010000004.1:6810090-6825398 GCA_037974545.1 Cucumis variabilis
AGTTATTAATGTGAGTGGTTTATTTTCAAACTTTCTTTGTACATATTCATCTCAATTTATGACATCGCTTGGAATTTACCTGACTTAAACTTGTTATGCTTATGTTTTTGTTTATGTTTAAACAATGTGTTTACGCATCATGATTTCAAGAATGTGTATGACTTGAATATTATAAAAGTGTGTTGCAAGTTTCTTATTGTACTTCATTTTAAAATTTAATTTCCTGTTTCCATAAACTTTTATATTTTGGAAATGTGGTTGAACCCAAATGTATTAGTCATGATTTGGATGATAGCCAATTTCTAAAATACTCGTTGATTATTTATTATACTTAAAGTGATTTTAAAAGTTTGTGTTGATGGTTGAGGATTGCAAATGTTTTCAAAATGTGTTCTTAACCATGTTTGGTTTTAAACTTGAAACATATGATGTTTATGACCAGAGATTTGAGAACCTGAGTCTATGTAATGCTATGAATGGAGGATTGTGATATAGGTTCGGGCCTAGCTTAACCCATGGTAGGTGTGGCTCTGTGTGCATATAAGAGCCAATGGAGATTGTTACTGTGGTGATTGCTAAGTATGCGTAAGCTACATCGGATCGTGTGTTTTCTCGTGGATATGGATCACGTGTGAGCTATTATGGGTCATGTATTTAGTATGTTATCATGGTTAGATAGATGTTGTTACTGTGGTAGGTGCTAAGTATGTGTGGGCTCCATTTGGCTGCGTGTTTCCTTGTGGATATGGATCACGTGTGAGCTATTCGAGGTCGTATATTTAGTATGCTATCATGGTCAGATTGGATGGAGGTTACTATAGTGGTGGGTACTAAATATGCATGAGCTAGTAGTTGTGCCTGCATGATTCTTTGATCATGTGCGAGCTATTCTTGGTCGTATTACAGGTTTGTATGCAACACTTGTGATTTTTAGTAACATGTAATTATAATGTTTTAATTATGATTTCATTATTGATGCATATTTAAATATTCGTGATAACATGTTTTACGAGTCATCAACATCCCAACCCGAGAGCAAATCTCAGTGACTCTTTTCTCTCTACACTGTCAAACACTTCCCGAGCTGGGACTTACCAGCCTGGGTATTGCACTGCTTTTTATTTGAGTTAGACCATTTGTGCTAAGGAACAATGCGCTTGCCAATCGATTTCTTAAGCATGAGATAAGATGGAACTGCTATCATGCCGCATAAGGATACAGAGTAACTTTGCCTTTCCTTCTTAACTAGGCTACAATGCTTGATATCCATCATTTGCTTGGCATCAATGTCTCACAACCTGGGGAAGGGAAAACTTAAAACATAAGTCAAAAGGACTTAGTGAGTGACGGGTTTGAGGAAAACCTTTTGGGAAAAACAACAATATGCAGGTAATAAATAATAACAAAACTATATCACAAACAAATAATTCTCGTCGCATCAAACCATAACAATTGTCACCCTAAGCACAAATAGTTCTACTCGTTCAAGCAAACACACATTTCAACTCATCATTGGAACCTGGGATTCTCCTTTCGCCTAAACCTGGGACTCACATTCAACCATCATCATGCGAGTTACCTAGGATTTCCTCCAGTATCTCGTCATATTCAACCTTTTCTTAAACTTTAGATTCACACTCGACCAGCGTCATGTGATAGATTTTATCTTCTCTCAATATGAATCCATTACAAACAGTAAACAAAAAGGTTGGCTTCCCAGTTTAATTTTCTTACATGATATCACAGTAGTGAGATAATCATACAATAAGCATTGATGAAAGAATACTTTTAGATGATCGTTAATAGAATACCTTTTTCACTTATAGAATTTACAAACACAACATTAACTATTTATAAAAGTCATTCATAAAACCTCTCTTCTATTAATGGAAGATTCACAGATACTCTACTTATAAGAGATATTCAAAAACAATCATTTGTTACAAAGATACTCGTTTTTTAGGACAAATCACTCTCAACATTTATTCATAATTCGTAAGCAAATACAAAAAAGAATCAAGAACAAATAACAACTTAGAAACCATGTTGAATCTTGTTTTGTCACTCACAAATATACTTAGCCTCAACTCCTTCCTTCTCTGTTTTTGGATTTCTCTTCTTGCCTAGTGGTTCGCTCGACCAGTCGTTTAGCATTCAGAATCTCCCTTTCTCATTTTCATCCAAAAATCTAACTCTTCGAAACAAAAATTTTCCCTTCCTTTTTTACCTTTGGTCCTTTTTATAGACCTTCCACATCCAAGGGTCGCTTCAACATTTTGGACATGTCTTCTTGTCGATTCACCACGTTATGCAACCAATTCGAACATGACACGTAGGCTAAACTGCCAGTTGTGATTGGACGTTTCCAACTTCATCTCCTTGGAAAGTCAAACTCTTTAAAGTGCCTAACTCTATTTATCTTCTCGAGAAGCAAGAAACATGTATTTTTCCTTATAGAATCGTCTAGTCTTAACAACAGGACACCTACTTCTCGACAAACTCCCTTAGGCAGAAGTACTTCTTCTTGATTACTGCATTAAACGCCTAAGTCTTATAATCCAACATAGGCTTCTTCCTCACTACTTACCCTTATCGCGTTGATCACATTCGTGTGGTATAACTTAGACAGGTATTCCTCTTTGCATCGCCTTTTCCCTTTTTTGCATGCTTCCTTCCTGGACGTCCTATACTCTTATCCAAAATGACTTCTCACCAAGGATGTTCCTCAACTGGACTTCTTTTCTTTAGGTCAGGACCTCACACATACTCCCTTCGCGAAACATATTCTATGATCAGAAATATCTTTGTTCGACATCCTAGGGTCTTTATCGCGTTGATGGTGTACGATCAGGGCCTTACACCTAATCTAAGCTTCGTGATAGATAAAAAAACATGCTTCTTCAAGGGTATTTCTTCAATTTTCCCTCCACATTCTACGCCTTTATGTCCAACATTTTATTCAAAATTTGAATGATAAGTATAAGAATGACTTCGTAGCTACTTTGTTTTACAATGCATTAAGAACATCATGAATCAATGTTTCTAGAAACGTGAAGAAGTATTCTTGTATTTCCTAATGGTTCAAAAAAATATTTAAATGACATTGGGATAGCACGGTGGTCTCGTGTTCATTGCTCGGGAAGACATTATAACATGATGACAATAAATATAGCAGTCCAAGATATGGTGTTTATGATATGCTACATGCTATGGATGGGTGCTCTGTTAACTTTGTATATTAGGATCGTACCTATATGGGTGTCCCTCGGGATCACCACTTTTTTATGATTGATGTGAGTTCAACGGAACCACTAGTCTGTCATGATATATTACTTTTATGACTGATGTGAGTTCGACGGACCACTAGTCTATTATGATATGTTACTTTTTATGACTGATGTGAGTTCGATAAGACTCACTAGCATGTCATGTTATGTTTTATGAGGGATCCGATGGGGTCACTTACAGCCTGACTCTCTTAAGGGTTTCCTTCAGGTTCACCGAGATCCCAGATGTATCTCTACGAGATCACTGGATAGTGTGTGTTTGAGAGCATGATAGTTTTGGGATATTTTCTTATGGAACCCTAATGGAAAGTTAATAGACACCTAGCGGGACTAGTAGTGGGTCCCTACTAAGTATATGTTTATTCTCATCATTTTCTATGTTTAATATTTCAAGCAAAGGTAAGGATAGAGAAAAGTTGGCAAGCGGCAAGAAGGATTTGAGACATGTTAATAGGGAGTACACTGTTTTGCTTTCACTTTTCATTGTTTGTTTTCAGTGTTATGAGCTTAAGCATTTTTATCTATTTATTTTTATTATTTTTAAAATTGTAGAACTAGTTGTGTAACATGTTTTCATGTTATTTTTAATAAAAATTTAGTTTTCCTCTTTTCAAAAAAATTGTCAAATTGTTATTATCTTTAAGGTAATGACCTCAACTTAGTATAAAGAGTTGGGTCGTTACAAAATGTTTCTATAAACCT
The DNA here is from genome assembly GCA_037974545.1 of Cucumis variabilis. Lineage (NCBI taxonomy): Eukaryota > Viridiplantae > Streptophyta > Magnoliopsida > Cucurbitales > Cucurbitaceae > Cucumis > Cucumis variabilis. The sequence goes on from JBBPDI010000004.1 coordinate 6,814,080, forward strand.
GAGTATTCTTTAAAAGATGGTAAAATGTGTTTTATAAATGGTGGTGAATGATTTCTCATATGATTTATAAACCACTAGTTGATCTTCATTCTGAAAAGTGATGCTTATACACAATGCATGTTGAGTATTCTTTTCTCTATATTGATGATTATAAAATGTCTTATTAATTGTGTTGAATTGTGCTATAATTAAGCAATGATACTGTGTTGTATGCTTGTGGCTTGATCTATCGCACGATGTTGGATAGAATCTCAAGTAACGCGTGTGATACTGGCAAGAGCGATTCTCAAATCAGCAAGGAGAGAATTCCCACATCGAGGCAAGCTATAAGAAAGATGTGGAGAGATGTTGTTGGATATCCCAGAATGGGCTTGGTGAAATGATTCCAGCATATATCGTTGTAGCACTCGCTGTGAGAAAGATATTGAAGTGACATTAGTGGAATGTAACTCTCGGATCTAAGAATGTGAATGTGGCATGACGTTGTTGGATATCCCACGTTACTAGCATGATACTGGCGAGACGAATCCCGATTAATGAGAGAAGATTCCCTGGTGTCAGAATGAGCTTGCAATTGTGATTGTTGGTGACTCATTATAAGGTTACTAAATTGTGGTGGTTATGCGTCGTGTTCTAACTATTTGTTATGGCTTATTGTTTATTAATTTTTCTATTCTTTTTTATTTTTCCAAAATGTTTTCTTAAAACTCGTTGCTCAATAAATCTGTTTGACTTATGTTTTTAAGTGTTTCTCCTATTTAGGTTGTCAGACATTGAGGCCATGTAAAGGTTAGTTATTTAGAGGTTGTGTAGCCAAATTAAGGAGGCTAGACATAGTATTTATGTAGTCTTATGTGGCTCATTGACCATGGAAATTTCTAATACGCCTAAGGAGTCGGTAGTTAAGTAGATTGCTCCTTAGCGTGAATGGCTCAACTCATAAGGAAGGTGAGATCAATATCCAAGCTGGTGAGGTCTAACCTGGTGAGGCATAAAGCCAAAGAGCTGAGTCAGTGGAAGAGTAACCATAAATGTGGTTTTCTAAGAGAGGTAGTTGGGCAACCTAGGCGAAGGAGGAAGTGCCACCTTTCCACCTTCAAGTACCTGCTATAAGGAGCAACGTTAATGAGAAAACAAGAAAGAAGTCTCTAGAGGATGTCCTTGGTTGGACTATTGATGACTAGAGGAAAAAGGGTTGCGATTGGAGTCTTATATTGCAGAACACCTTGACCTAAAGAGAGGCACCTTGGTGAAAGAAGAAGGGTGTGAAAAGACCAGAGTTGGTTTATTATTCAAAGCAAAGTGTAATTTGTAATTTGTACTTCTATAAGTCTTCAGTTAATAAAGGAAGGAGTTTAAGTTTTCAGTTGTGTTATATTTTTTTTTTCTCGAGTTGTTTACGCTGTAAAAGAGGTGAAAATCTCATAACTAAAGTGGAAGAGCTTCCCTAAGAGAGAAAAGGAAGAGTTATTCTATTTACTAGGCATTTAGTGCATTACGTTGCGAGAAATATGCAATGAATGTCTAGTCGACACACCTTCCATTTGGTCGTGGGGCGTGACAGTGAAGGTTTGGAATGTGTGTGATATGTGTGCAATATGTATGTGAGATGTGGACGAGATAAAACATAAATGCCTAAAAGGCTTACTAAACATGAATAAAAATACTCCAAAATACTTAAGAGGGGTAGAAATTTGATTTTGAAACCCATAGTGAAAGTTTGAAATGTGCGAGATGATACATAAGTACCTAAAAGGCTTAGTAAACATGCATAAAAACATTCCAAATGAATTAAGAGGGGTAGAAATCAAATTTTGAAACGCATAGTGAAAGTTTGAAATGTGCGAGATGTTTGCAAGATATGTGTGAGATGATAAATAAGTACCTAAAAGGCATCCTAAACATGCATAAAAGTACTCCAAAAGACTTAAGAGAGGTAGAAATTTGATTTTGAAACGCATAATGAAAGTTTAGAATGTGCAATATGTGTGAGAGATGATACATAAGTACCTAACTGGCTTACTAAACATGCATAAAAGCACTCCAACGAACTTAAAAGAGACAAATATTTGATTTTAAAAAGCATAGCGATAGTTTGGAATGTATGAGATGTGTGTGAGATATGTGCGAGATGTATTGTGCTAGATGTATGCGAGATGTGTGTGAGATGTATGCAAGATGTGTGAGAGATAAAACATAAGTACCTAAAAGGCTTACAAAACATGCATAAAAACACTCCAAAGGACTTAAGAAAAGTAGAAATTTTATTTTGGAACGCATGGTGAAAGTTTGGAAAATGCCAAATGTGTTTGAGATGTATGCAAAATAAAATATAAGTACTTAAAAGATTTACTAAACATGCATAAAAACACTCTAAAGGACTTAAAAGGGGTAGAAATTTGATTTTGAAATGCATAGTCTAAGTTTGGAATGAGCCAAATGTGTGCAAGATGTGTGTGAGATATGTGCAAGATTTGTGTGAGATGATACATAAGTGCCTAAAAAGTCTAACTAAACATGCATAAATGTACTCCAAAGGACTTAAGAGAGATAAAAATTTGATTTCGAAACGCATAGTGAAAGTTTGGAGTGTGCGAGATGTGTGTCAGATGATTTATAAATGCCTAAAAGGCTTCCTAAACATGGATACAACATGGAAAGCCTCTTAAAACACCTCAACTATTCCACATTAATCTACAACAATTTCACATTAACCTAGATCAAAACTTAACTATTCCATATTCTAAGATAAGAATAAGTAAATACCTCAACAATAGAAAATCCTAAATGTATATGTGCAAATCAGTAGACAACCCAATGGTAGACTTTAGAATCATGAATATATCGGCTACCACAAATTTATATGTGCAAATCAGTAGACACCTTAGAATCATGAATATATCGGCTACCACAAATTTATATAAATGTATCTGTACAATGGTTAAAAAAAAAGTACATACAACAAGAAAGAGAGAGTAATCGCCTATCTGGATTTGGCGAAGAAATTAAACAATGATAGCACTCAAGGAACTAAGTCGCAAAGAAAGACAATAGAAAGGTGTGTTTCGACGTTCACTATTGACTCACCAACGTTCGCAAAGGAGAGGTTTACACTAAGTCGCAAAAAAAAGAAAGGCGAGGAGAGGTTTACACTGACTCTTCGACTGTCACTCAAGAAACGCATTTTCCGATGTCCTAAGGCAAACTGAAGAAAGGCAATGGAAAGGCGTGCTTTGACATTAATCATTGCATTACCGACGTTCATCAGATGAGAGGATGAATAAGGCTTTTGGGTGAAGGAGAAGAAATCGTGAGCGGGAAATGTCAAGGAGATTGACTATTATTGAACTTTTTTTTATTTTAGGATATGTTTTAGGTTAAGGAGAAGGAAAATTTCATTAAGGGCGTAATTGAGTTTTCATTATCCATTTGTTGTAAATCTCAACTTTTTTTTCAAACCTAATCCTAAAAGTCATCAACCCCTCCAAAATTGGTCTATCTTTGGCATTATCCATTAATATTTATAATTTTTTGTTTGTTAAACAAGATTATACATATACCTCTTCTTCGTACTTTTTATGTGGTGGGACAAATGAGTTTTGAGAAGTTGAGCATGCATTCATTATTCATGAGAGTTTAACGTTGTTCTAGAGTATAAAGTAACCTTTTATCAATCTTTTTTTTTTTAAGGTTTGTTCTTTTATTTACAATAAACATAACAAGGTTATTTTCAAATATAGCAAACATCACAATCTATCTACAATAGAATTGCAGAGGAGCACGGAAAGTACACCTTATTGGTATATATATGTAGTAACTTTTAATTCTTTTAAGTTTTTCTTGACCAACATTAGTTTTATATCCTCAAGATTCCTTTTAATCAGATGTGATATCAGTTTATTCTATTTAAATATTCATCATACTTCGAGATTTTTGAAAAATAAATCACAATTTAACAATCATATTGTCAATGTAATTTAATCCAATTCAATACATATTCATGTCATTGCAATTTAATACAATTCAGCTCAACTCAATCTTACTTCATGTCGAGGATCCGATAGTAAAACCCTTACCTCAAACACAAAGTTTAATTCCTTGGTTGCAATTATATTCTCAAATTTAACCTAAACATAACGAATTTAAATTAATAATTATATCCAATTAAATTATCATTTTCAATCCATTTTTTAATTCTTCAATTTAACTTACCCAATTAACCTCGAAACTCCAAACTTTGATGGGAAATCCACAAAAAAATTCCAAAACTTCTTCAATTAGACCTTCAAATAACCAAGAGAATTTTCTAATTTTATCCCAAAATAAATCCTTAATTTACTCTTTAATGGGTATTCAAAACTTATAACAAAACACCAATAATTTGTCAAAAACTTAACCAAAAACAACCGGTGAGTGGCAACGGCGTGCAGATCAAGAGGCGAGCAACAGAGAGAGGCGGTGTGCGATTGTCTACGGGGCCAAAGCTTGTTGGCTAGAGGAGAGAGGATAAGACAGTCGGGGTGGTGGTTCCTTAAGAAAAAAGAAGATGAGGAATTTTTTTTTTTGAGTTAATGTATACCAAGACTTTAAACACCTTACAAACCATGTAAAGTCCTAATCGTGTACCACTAACTTAATGAAGGCCCTGTGATAAGAGCGACGCCCGAGGAGACTCCTGTTAGTGAAGTGCAGTCTACGAATCAGTTATACGATAAGGATCTCTACGTGGAGAATGTACGCTACAACTAAATGATGAGTTAACTGACTTCACCTAGAGGCAGCGATGCGATTCAAATGTTAGTAGTTCGACAACTAATGGAACATGGCCGCCTAATCTGTGTTCAAGATAAGGGTTGACAGAGGCACATGGCGTTTCAGGATTGAGCCATTCTCCTCCGTTGGTTAGAGAAATAGTTTTGGTATGGAAAAATCCATCGGAGAAGTCTATAAGTAAAAAGTCCAGGTCATTTGAGATTACTTTTTACCCTGATTTTGCTAAGAAAGAATTGGGAAAGTATCAAGGACTTGAAACAAGGAACGAGCTCATTTTTCAATCAAAATTCTAAATCAAGTAGGAAGACTTTGGCTTGGGAAGCTAAGCCAGGATACTAGTCGACCGTGACTATGAGTGGTTCTCTTTACTCAATGTTTTCAAATAAAGAAAAGATTTTATAAAATTGTGTTAAAAGTTTTAATTTCTCTCTTTTCGAAACCATGAATTGTATGGTTTTCAAAGTGCTTCCCACCCACCAATGTAAGTGATTTTACCAATGAAAGAAAGTATTTCATGAATGACTCTTGGTAGAAGAAATATTCTGATAATATACTCTTGAAACCATGTTGCTCTATGTTTTGAATGTTGAAATTTGACGTTAGGCTTTGTAGTAAGTTGCCCTTGTATCCTTGATGATATGATGCCTTATCCTTATTGTGTGATCTAGGATAAGATATTTTATTCTTGCTATGTGATCTGGAATAGAATGTTCTATTCATGTTGTGTGATCTTGAATAGGATGTCTCATACTTGCTGCGTAATCTAATATGAGATGTCATTTGCTTGTTGTGTGATCTGGCATTAGAAGGCCTATTATGCGTAAGGGAATTGATGAAACTTTCTATACACATTAAGTTTACTCCACATAGCTGTAACTTGACAAAAGAGTGTGGTAAACGCTTGAGCCAAGGAAAGGATACAAGAATGTAATGGAATATTCGGGATGATTCTGCAAAATGATTATTTGGTATGCGAGAGGCATACGATGTGATAAACTGTGAAATATTAAGTTACATTTGCTAAAACACCTATCCTTATAACTGATTTTGTGGCAATACGACAAAATTGATTTGTTTAAGGGGACTGTTAAAAAATCCCATCTAACCTTTCAAATGTTTGTTTTATTCCCTTCTCCCCATCCCCCCCAAGTAGCAAAGAACATCTAGCATTGAACTTGCAGCCTTGATTGCCTTATGTGCCTTATACTTACATCATTTTAGTAGTGGTCATTGTTAATCCACAGAACATGTAGGAGCGAGTAAAGTTGAGTCATTCATGAGTCTGATTTCGTTTCTTTTGGTGGACTTGTGTACCTATGATCAATTGTACCCTTAAAGTTGTTCATTAATGAAGTTTCTTCTTTCTCTCAAGTTTGACTTCCACGTTTAAAATTGTAGTCTATAAAGTTGTTTTGCTTACTAGGCGTCCAGCATGCCATCTCACGAGAAGGCACACGATGGACAACTAGGCTACACGCCTCCACTTTGTCGCATGTAGTGACCTTTGGAACAAGGCCCCAGCCCGACAAGGCATGACACCATTTTGTCACATGTCTGATCATTTTGTATTCTACTGAAGATCTGGTAATGGTACTATTATGCTTATTGTATATATATGTTAATGATATCGTTATCATTGGAAATGATGTGTCATATATCTTCTCTCAAGACTATCCTTCAAGGTTAATTTCATGTCAAAGATTTGGACAATTTGTAACACCTCACCCCGAGCACCTACTTGCTCGATTCAAGATGCAGCATGAAGCCAATCAATGTTATTCCTCTTTTAAACAACATCAGTTGACTCTGACTACTAATCTTTTTCTTTGTTAAACGACTTCAATAAAATAAATACTACACAACGAAAACACATGAGAAATATATACATAAACAGACTTTACTACATAATCTTAAAACAAGTCAAGGCTAAATGGTGTTAATTACAAACTATCCTTTTTAGACTAAAGAACTACATAATTGAATTGAACCTCAATTATATACCTCATAAAGTAACCTAAATACTAACTAACAGCAACAAAACTAATGTACATGACATACGAAGCTCTAGAACTAACCCTTAGCAACAAAACTATTAATAACTTGGCACAGCAGATTAAAGACACGATCAGACTCTTGGATCACGACCTCTACCTAGAAAGTGGAAAAACATTTGGAAAGAGTGAGCTAAATAGCCCAGTGAGTGATAGTTTTGTAAAACATAATTTTAAAATAAATAATCTTTAAACTTCAATCTTTGATCTAATAAATTATGAACATAACATAAAACCTTTAGAAATTCCATTCATTTGCTATACCACATGAAGTTAATATCTATGAGGTAAAATCCAGGCATCAGTAGTGTCCCATCTAGTTATAGCTACAACGAGGTGGTTAACCTATAGATCTTCATCTCAAGATATGGCAATTTAGATATCTATTTGTAGAACCCTCATCTCATTAATCTGTCCTAGTAATAGGAATCTAGGTATCTACTGAAGACCTTTATCAAAGAAACCTATGTGCAAAGACCATAACCCTTAATGGGTTGATATGTATACATTTTACGATATAGACTAAAACATGATAAAATCATTCTTTAACTTAAATACTTATCATAAACAAACTTGCTTTGTTAATCTCATATGATTTAACAAATATCTCTTAAGTCATGCTTTGGAAACATTAGCTTAATCAGTAAAACTCAAGTATTCATACATCAAAGTATGCTTAAAAAATATGATAATAAATCATGTTCATAAATCAATTTTAAACTTGTTTTGTCACTCACAGATAGTAGCTTAGACCCTTGGTCTATAAACTTGTCCAATCTCCTCTTGACCTGAAATAACATGAAATAATTCAATTTAATTCACTTTAATCATAAAACATCAAAACTTTGCTGAAAACTTTTCAATATATCAAAAACAACCCAAAAATACCCATTTGGCATGGCTGGCACGTAAGGGGTGGACAGCCGAAGCTGCACGCGTGTGCATAGCTTGGGCAGGCAAGCCGCGTGCTAACCTCGCAAGGGGCATTGCCCGCACGTGCCTCACGCACTTCACCTAGCCTATGCGCGCCCAACGCATCTTGCATGGCTTTCGTGCTCGCAAGGCTTACCGCGTGCTTACATGGCCACACGCGTCCTTGCGCATCTTATGCGTCCAACATTAGTCCAAAATGCCACCCTAACCTCTTTAAACTCAAAAATGACACCCATCTTGCCTAGCACCCCTGACACTTGGCCAATAACCTCCACTGTCCAAAAACTCATTTTCGATCAAAACCTTACTTCTACTTTAAAATATTAATATCTTAAAATCTAAAACTCAAATGAACGTATTTTCTTCTACAAAGTTGCTAAAAAATATCTTAAATTTATTACCTTTAAATTTCAGCCAACAACTCCACGTAATGAGTTCTGTAGCCTCCTTGAAGTAAAGACTTCTCAGATTTTTCCCAAGAATGACCTTCTTCTCTTGTTTTAACTCAAACTCAATTTTCCTCTCACTAAATTAAACCCGAAGCCCTACTTTAGAAAATAGATTCAATTTTTTAGCGTTTGAGAGTAATTTCATCAAATTCACACGAGTAGTTTAAGAGAAATATTCATTCGAAGTGACCTATTTATATTAATCCCTGCATGAGTCTTTATTGACATCTCCTACCAGCCAAAATCCAACTTAAGCATGCATGGACACCTAAAATCCACTTAACGAACTCCACCTCTTCATCATCTCGCTATACTCCACTCAAAACGAACCAAAATGTCAAAGTATCAAGGACATGCCAAAACGCCAAGCCAAAACGCCAACTAACATCTCTAGCCTTGCCGCAAACCTCCAAATGCATGGTCATGCTCAAAATAACCTTGAAGACCATGTCTTCTCGCCAATCTTAGTGCCTCACTAACCTCTCAAGCACTCTTCTCACCTAGCCAACAATCAAAACGCCAACCCATAGAGGTTCACTTTTTCCTTCTCGGCCACACTAACCTCTTTAGAGGTTTTTCTTCTTCCTTTGACCGCCTACCAAAGCCAAAACACCAACACCATGTGGACTTAGCCAAATTTTCTTCTTCTCTACTTAACTTTTCTTAACTCTTAAACCACAACTACTTAGCCTTCCTTCTTTCCATCTATCAAGACACACTTACCATGTCACTTCTTAAGCTTACTTTCTCATATTTACTTCGCTTAAAACTAATCCTTTCAAGCTCTTGAGAAGATCCAAATTCACTAGGTTTGGGGCTTACACAATTGAAGTATATTTTAAGTGTTGAAGTAATGAGAAGCAAGAAAAGTATTTACCTATCCCAAAGAAAATATGTGCTTAATTTATTGTCTGAGATAAGTAAACTAGAAGTCAAACCATGTAGTACTCTAATGATACAAAATTTGCAACTTGCTAAGGAAGGAGATTGTTTAAAGATCCTAAGAGATATAGAAGATTAGTTGAAAAGTTGAACTATTTAATAGTGACACGACCTTACATTAATTATTATGTGAGTATACGAGTCAGTTTATGTCTTCCCCAATTGTGAATCATTGGGTTGTTGTAGAACAAATCCTATATTATCTAAAAGGTGCACATCGAGGTGGAATCTTATATAAAAATCATGGTCATACAAGGGTTGAATATTTTTCAGATGCTAGTTAGGTTGGATCTCGAGAAGATAAGAGTCCAACCTCTCAATATTGTGTTTTTATTGGAGGAAATTGGGTGTCATTGAAAAGTAAGAAACAAAATGTAGAACGTTCGAGTGCTAAGTCAGAATAGAGAGCTATGCATGTGTGAAATAGTGTTACTGTGTCATCTAAACTACGGTATAACAATCAAGTTGCTCTTCACATTGCATGCAACCAAGTATTTCATGAACGTACTAAACATATTGAAGTGGATTGTCATTTTTTCGTGTGAAACTAGAAAAGGGGTTGATATCTATGGATATGTGAAGACTAGAGAACAATTGAAAGATATCCTTACCAAAGTAGTAAATAGAGCAAGAATAAGTTATCTGTTCAAGAAGCTGGACATAGTTGACATATTTGCTCTTACAATATGTGTTTATATATAGTCGTTCTTTGTTGTAATTTTACATTCCCTATATTAGGATTTCTTAGTTGCCTATATATATAAATATCTTTAGCCTGGTTAACAAACAGGATGGTTATATTCTCCAAAAGTACAAGGACTATGTGTCATGCCTTCAATCGATACTCAAGTCTAAATAGTAAGTCGTGACTACTCTTCAACAAGGACTTGAGGTGATAGAGTTAATGGCCAAGCCTCGTCCCTATTATCGTTCGGCATTTCCTTTATTTTTTTAATATACTTCTCTTTATTCTTTAAGACTACTGCACGTTGCACCTTTTATTTATTTGGACTCCTTCAAATCACATTAGTCTTTTGATATCTTCCTTTTTCCCTTTATTTTCAAATATCAAAGATTACAAATTCAATCTATCTGGTATTCTTGCAAAGCATAATCTCCTTTTGGGTTTGGAATGTTCAATTCAAGTAGGAAGAATCTACAGAAATATGAAAATTCATGCATCAGCAACTAACCTTAAAAATTTGTATATCATCGAAACTTGACAAATTTTACTTAATTTCTTTTCAACTTTATGTTATTTCATCGAAACAACTATCACATGGTTTTTTTTGCAGAAAGTTAGAATTCTCACTTACATCGTATGAAATTTTCTTTGCATCAGTTATCAAGCTACAATTTAACTACAATTGCCATGAAATCGTGTTGAATACCATATCAAATGTAATATAGAAAAACGAATTCCTCAATAGCTATTATGGATGAACATACAAAATTATATAAAACCATCTTCTTAAAAAGAAGATACATATCGTTGCAGAAAATCACCATCTTGAAAAGCAAGATCCTGTGATCTTACATATCAGACACAGACCAAAGATATGCTTCCCTTTCTGTAGCTCGTTTCTCGTTCATCCTCTTGAACATTTTCTTCTCGAATCCTAAGAGGAAAATCAATTAAACAATGTAAAACCAAATATGCAAGATTTGAACTGTTTTGGCTGTTTTTCAAGCACATTGCAGTTAAAAAGAATATACAAAGGCCTGGCTGACTTCTTGACCTCACTCAAATTAATTTTAATGACGTTCTCAAACATGTAAAAGTTCAAAATATACCACTAAACTTTACATTCTTTCAAAATCATCCGTACTGACTTCATTAAAGAAATATATATTGTTGAAGGATCTAATTGTAAATACATACATAGTTTGTCTAAATACTATCCTATTTATGTATTACTTAGATGGAAATTTGAAATCTAAACTACAGACGAAGGGACCGAATTGTAACATACATGCAAATGCCACTTCATGATGCTGACTCAAAAATTGGACACTGTCATAAGTTTTTAAGTACTGAGATAGTTCAAGATCAAAAACTATAACTTAATCTATTCAATTATTTCAAACACCAAACAATAATATAGAAATGAACTAACCATTACTACGATCAACCCCATCCCAATGTCTTCCGGGTCTTATACCATATCTAT
>JBBPDI010000004.1:6851940-6865293 GCA_037974545.1 Cucumis variabilis
TCAAATGTGATTTGAATTTTGGAAAAATGAATGTGGATTCATACTCGGGAGGTTGAAATTAGTCAAGATGGATAAAAAAGTTAAAAAGTTAAAATGTTGACTTTTGACTTTTTAAATGTCAAATGACCATTTTACCCTTGGTCACATTGCATGTAATTAACAAATGGCTTCATGCATGTGAGACGCCTACTTGGTGATATGCCAAGTGTGGAGAGTGGAAGCTCACTACATGTAAATTTTGAATGTAGTTTGATTATAAAAGGAATGGATTGGAAATGGATTTTTAGTTTTTGTTTTTGGTTAAAGATTGATTTTGTAATTTGGAATTGCAAAATCAAATCAAATTTCCTTTTCTCTTCAAAAGTTCTCTCCACAAGTTCTTTCTCCTAAATCCATCTTTCTCTCTATTTTCTCCACCGTTTGAGTCCCACAACTCGATTCTAAGTCTGGAGAATAGTGGGTCAACACTAGTGGTAGTCCCAGTTTTGATTTCAAGAGGAAATTGTGAAAAGCACGTGAGAAGATTACAATAATAGAAAAGCATCAAAGGTGAGTTTTTCTATTAACCCTATTTTATTTCTTTTAAGGGTTGTAATGCATATTAATCACTAAAGTGTTTAGTTGTAATTAGAGTAAAATTCGATCCTAATTACGGTGTGCATGTCTACCATTTCCTACAATAGCCAGATAGGTTACTATTGGCGCATAGAGTTTCGTTTCGCAGGTAATGTATCGAGGGATAGGTTTTCCATGCCTAGAGTTTCATTCTGTAGATACAAACAGTTCAAGGTATAGCAAGAAACAAAGAAAAAAAAAAGAGCTAAAAGCTAAGTTTGAAAAGAAAATTGCTTTTCTAAGTTTGTTTATATTTTTCTCAAAGTTTTCATATCATGCTTTGTTTTAAAAGTTGTCACTCACAAGGCATTATAGCTCATCCTTTCAATATTTAATTCCCTTACAAGTAGAAATCGTGGTTCAGGCGCTTATTAAAGCATTCACCTACACTGTTAGAAGTTAATTAGAGATTGTGGTTCTGGTGCCTATACGACTCATTCCATGCATGCATGATAATTTTTAATTAAACTAATAAAAGACTAAGTTGTTGTTTCCTATAATAGACTCGTATAAGAGTTTTGTTTTGAATTATGAAAAATAATGTTCTCTGGTTGGGACTCTGAACTTAATTTTGTTTATAAAATATTTTTGAACAGGTTGTCCATTAGTTTGGTAAACCTAAGGATGTTTTGCAAAGATTTTGATTCATTGTTCTTAAGTATAGACATTTTCTTTCTGCATTTTATGTCTAAGCTTAATTGAGAATAGGTAGATAAGAGTTATATGTTAAGTAGGATTGACAGACATTGTTAGAAGAAGAACGATGTTGATCGGCTCACGCCACATCTAGGGTCTAGTGAGGAGGTGCTCTATGATGGAGTGTGACATACACATTCGAAATCTTCAGTAACAAACATTTATAAATCATATCAAAAAATCATTCCTTTCCAATCATTCAGAGTAAATCAAATTTAATAAGCATGCATCTCGCATAATGCATCATTAAATCATATTGTTGAATTGCTCTGTGTTTTCAATTACAACATTGTACTCTTTTCCTAACCCAAGCATTTACCACACTCTTTTGCTGGGTTGTAATTGTGCAAAATAAACTCAACGCGACAAAAAATCACCATCAATTCCATCACACACAACGCGTCTTCTAATGTCAGATCACACAGCAAGCAAAAGGCATCCCATGCTAGAGCACACAGCAAGGCATCTTACAATATTACACATAACAACTGTGAGGCATCTCATCACATAGGGTATCAAAGGTTATCTTATCACATTATTCCAATTCATATTAAATTCAATTTATTTATAAATCACATGCAATTAATAATTTGAAAGCATAAGAGAAATCTTGTAACTCAGGGTTTCAATAAAAATACATTTAAGGATTTAAATACATTAGAATTCCTTTTTTATCTTTCAAAACATTTTTAGGAAGAACCACTCACAATCAATTAGATTCTTTGCCTAATTCCTTGCCCTTCCTTGAAATTCCTTGTCAGATTCAAGCTCGTGATGAATCTATGAAAATCTTTAAATTCTATTAATTCTTTCTTTAGTAAACACAAGGTAAAACCAGTTTAAAAAATGATCGAACTTCACCTATTTATAAGTCTCTCTGGTAAAATTTCTCAGTCATGAATGATTACCTCTACCCTATGGTGAGAATTACTCAATGTCAAAACATCACATGTCACTATCACTTTCTTATTTTGAATTCAATTAGGCGGCAAGGTCAGATCAGTTGTTGGCTTTCTTACATGAGGATGATGTCACTACTTCTCAATGAAAGAAGCTCAAATTGCATAACAGTTCATCGCGTAGCTTTTCTCAGTGTGTAACTTAGAACGCAAAACGCAATCATCAACTTTCATCGCATAGCAATCTTATTGTATAGGTGCAGAATGTGATCAGGACCTCACATATTTTTTACTCAAATTTGGAATTGTTGAAGATTGCTTTACATGAATATATTGTCTAGACTAATTAATGTGAGGTAGGAGACTTATTATAACTTGCATGCTCTTAAACCTAAGTTGACATTAGGATTGTATGTACACATGAAATAATGATAAGGCTAGGAGAAGGAGAGATGAAGGAAGTAGGCATTTTGGAATGACATAAGAAAAGCAGGTGAAGAGAGTTAAGAAATTTTGGGAAAATTTCCTAAATTGGTTAGTCAGCTGATTACGTGTTGAGGTTAAGCTAAGCATGGTTATGAAAGCTAATAAGTCTACATATGTATAGTACTAAGTAGGAGTTGGTAAGCTAAGAGGAGGTTAAAAGTGACTAATTTGACTTAAGGATTAATTTAAATAAGACTTAGGGTCTCAAGAAAGGAACGTTATTTTGAAATTATTAAAAGTGGTGCTGCTAAGATGTCACTAGGCAAGAAGACTAAGGGACTTGGAGTTAGGCATTCAAAAGAAGGAAACTTAGTTGTTCGTGAGTGATTTTCTAAAAGGATGAACAGATCTTTTAATGTGTAACACTCCAAGCTCTAAGGTATTTTATTTTAACTAAATTGCCTTAAGATTTTAAATTTTTGGGTGTTATTTTATTACACTTAATGTGGAAGAGGAATTTTCTAATGAGAAAGAAAAGAATTGAAGAAGGAAAAAGAAATTGGAAAGGTAATAAAATAATTATATTATTATTATTACTATTTAAAAAAAAAAGTTCCCCCTTCTTCTTTTGCGTGTGGCAGCTCCCCTCCCCCTTTTTCTTCTCCTTCTTCTTCTTCTCACCCTAGTTGACTGCCTCCCCTACCTTTCTGTCTCCTTTCCTTTTCCATTTAGTTCTGCAGTCGGCCATTGATCATCCCACTGTCACCGTACACTATCTGAGCCTATTTCGTTTGACGAAACCCAGTTACGCCACATTGCCTCACCATCTGCAACACAGTTGACCGTCCGTTCTAGTTTGTGAAGCTGCCGCGTGACTCCTTGGTGCGTAACCCCTCCGACCAAGTCGTTCACCTTCTTCCACTCTGATCTGTCCCTGCTTTGCAAAGTGTTGCTGTGTCTGTCATCTATCGATATTAAGGCATCGTGCAGGTTCCCTTCCTATCGTGCCTGATTTTTCTTCGATCACCGCTTCTGCCTTGATGTGGACTGTTGGATGAAAGATTTGGGTAAGGTTAAAGTGTGGGTTCCATTGTTTTGTGACGATCGTTAAATGTTAACTATTGGACTTAATCATTGGAGAAATGCTTAATTCTTGAAGGTACAGATTGAATCAGGGAATGAATCCTTGATTGTTCCAAAGGGTTGAGGTGGAGTTCGACTTTCCATCGGCTTGGGTAAGTCACCAAATTCACATTTGGGGTGAATTGGATGAATAAAATTATGTAGAAAGATATTGATTTTATGTCGTTTATGTTTAGAGATTTATAGGACTTAGTTCGATTGAAGAACTTGCGTAAAAGTGAGGTAAGGGGTTTTTACTATTGGACTCTACCTTAGATTTGAAAGATGTTGACTGTATGGATATCTCTGAACAATAGTAGACTTGATGATGAATGTATGCTATGGTTGACTGAAATATACATATATGGATGTAGATACGACGACAAATGTTGAGTATGGATATTTGATATGTATAACAGTAGACTTGATGATGAATGTATACTGTGGTTGATTGAAACATATATATGGATGTAAATATGACAACAAAAGTAGATTATGGTTGTTTAATGTATGGATGTGAATTTGTTGACTGCCGTTTAGATCGGGTGAATGATATACTAAAGTATGGACAGTTTACTTGTGAACTGAGAAGGGTGTTATCAATATATAGCTTGATTGTCTGATGTGGTTATGTTATCGACTGGTACTGTGATAGAATTGAGTAGATTGACTGTTAGTGCGTTGCACTGAAATGATTAAATGATGGAATAATTTGACTGTATTAGGAATGGACTGATTAAATGTTTATAATAGACTGAGGGGAAATTGTTAGCTTTGTCTATTAGGTAGTGTGCCTTGCAGGTGTCCTACGGGATCGCCACACGTTGTCCATCCTTCGAGAGCACTAGACTGATATGTGCTTTCTACAGAGCACTAGACTGATATATATGTTCTGCAAGGCATTAGACTGATTATATGTGTTCCTACAGGTCATAAGACTGATAAAGTGTAAGACACCCCCAATAGGAAGTTAACAGTTTTATTTTTCCTCTAACAGGACCAGTAGCGGGTCTCTTACTGGGTATGTTTATACTCACCCTTTTATATTTAATTTTTTTTAGGCAAAGGTAACAAGGGAGGTAGACCGACGAGGGACAAGAAGGAGTCGTGATTGCCATAGGAGAATGTCCTTCAAACTGCTTCCGCTTTAGGTTTATGTTTTATTTGGTTTTCTTTAGTAATTGAGACTGTTAGGGTTTTTTGGTGATTTAACTTTCTTTTCAATATTTAATTTGGACTTTCGAAACTTTGTTTGAATTAGGGCTCGAACTTATGTAAATTCTCTTTGTCACTGTTAAAATTTTATTAAACTTATCAAGCCTTATGTTTTAAGTATAAGTCTAGTATTCAAGTAACAATTTCAGCTTAATTCGAGAAGTTGGGTCGTCACATAAAGCATTCTTTCTAGATTCTTATGGTGTTATGAAGTGCATAAGAATGTGTAATCTTAATGTTTACGAGAAAGCATTAATGTTTGAAAGAAAGTTGCTAAGTTATGTTTTCAAATTAAAGTTCTCTGATTGTATGCATTGCATGTATGTGAGTAAACTATTAGCGTTATTCTTATCATAAGCTAGCTATTATGTGCACATAATGAGTCAAGGCAACCATGGGGTGTACAGACCACATGGCAATAAGAAGTTGGCCAATGTTGAAAGGAGCGTATTAAGTTAATAGCTTAAGCAATAGGAAGGAACCGAAAAATTCTCCAAGGGATGTTTTTGGTGATACGATCATCACAATAGTCTATGCGTGAGAATGGTTTTATATGTTGGAGGCCTGAAGGTTTTTTTTATTAGCATTTATTTTTAAGAAAGTTTATAATTTTTACGGAATGCATGTTGTTAAGTAATAAAAGAAGTTTGTTTATTAAGCTTATGTTGTGAAAGGTTATCACCTAGTAGTTAAGCTTCAAGTCCAAGCTAAGTGTCAAAGACTAAAGTTTAAGGTTTAAGGTTGAGCGTTCTGGTGTGTCGCTTAAAATCGTCTGAGCTGCTCAAGTTACATTCACGTTTCGTAATGATAGGGTCGCCCCACAACGAGACATGACATTTGACGCCTAGTAAATGAAATTCTACAACTCATTTACTCTTTAACGTGTGTCATAGACTTAGCTAACAAAACAAAAGACTTCATTTAGGAAACACTTACTCTGACCGGAGGCTATATTGCCTAAGGGTTATACCGCATGGACCAACTCTAACACAAGTCATGCGACGTATTTAAATGACTAACTCACAACGCATCACATGCTTAAATCAAAAAACTTAAGAAAGAAGGTACTTCATTAATATGTAGAAGAGTTTACAAAATGTTGACGTCAAAGTAAAATACAAGTTCAAAAACTTAAGTACAAATAACTTAATTACAAAATATCACTTCATTCACCTAACAAATCTACATGCTGGGTGATTAGACTGGTGATTACTAACAAGAAGATAGTGACGCAACAAGACACAATAGATGATCAAGACTACAAGAAAAGCTAAATGTCCTTCGCTACCTGAAGGGGGGTGAAAGAAAGCAAAACATTTGAACGATTAGAGAAAGTGTCTAGTGAGTGGAGATTTCTCCAATACATTTTATTTTAATAAATGGTTTTCATAGAAACAACGCATAAATCGTAAACTTGAAATTCATTTCGCAAGCTCAATGTGATTTATTAGAATATTGGTTCAAACTATTTCATTGTGTTAAGCAATTTCAAACACCAAAGTCAATATCGCTTAGTTCACAAAGACTTTGGAAATTCATCTTTTTTTCGCGTAAGACATTTCAATAGAAACGGTAAAACGTAAAATCACAATGAATTACAATTGTACACATTACCTCGACTAAGATGTTATTCATACATTCTCATTGATGAGTTATAGCTATGCAGAGTAATCTCATTGCATTTAGCGAGCATCGTCAATTCCATATACGCATAACACGTCTTCCAATGTCATATCAGAAAGCAAGCAAATGGCATCTTATACCATATGACAAAGAAAGTATAAGACATCTTATACCAGATCATAAAGCAAGTATAAGACATGATCTTACACTAGATCACAAAGCAAGTTAAGGCATCTTACACCAGATCACAAAGCCAATATAAGGTATCCTTACACTAGATCAGAAAACAAGTGTAAGGTTCATCCCATAGGGTACCAAAACATTTCACATAGCATAAATCATAATCCGCTTTTCAAATCATGCTAATTTATAAATCAATTAGCAATGTTTAATTAAACATTAATTTCCTAGAGTTCAAAGATGAGTTGAAAACCATTAGAGTTTCAAACGTTTTAAAAAACCACTTACAATCGAGATAAAGTTTCCTTTTGGCCTAACACTTAGCCAAAATCCTTGTCAACCTCGAATGTGTGATAGCTTTGAAAAGACTTGTTGATGCCTTGTAAATTCTCCAACTCTTGCTTAACTAAGAGTTTTTTTTTTTTTAAACTCTAAAACTTGCCCACAACTTTCTTTTCATATACTTCTCTAATGAAAAATTTCATGCTTGAATGATTACTTTTGACTGACGGTATGTTTCAACAATTTGCATTCTGTCACGTATCTATGACCGTACAAATTTTAATCATCATTGAGCGATTGGGTCAAAACTGAGCACTGTCCTTCATACGTAAGGAATGACGTCAGATACTTCTTTATTAAGAAAGATTTGGCCACCAACTACTAGAATTCATAGGCACTTCCTCAACCGCTTGATCGAAATGCCTCAACTCATCAAATCAAGAGAAACACTTCCAATCTACAACTCTTTAATGCATAAAGTCATATTGTGTAGCTTAGGATGCAATTAGGGTCTCACATACGTAAATAGAAAAGTTAATATTTTCACCTAGTGGGTTTAGTAGTGAGCCACTGAGGAGAAGATCTGTTGAAGGTGCTATATGGGAACAGTGTGAACGTTTCAACTCAATATCATGATTTATAGAAGTTTTGAATGTTAAAAAGAAAACATTTGAGTTTGAGTTTTTAATGTAAATGTTTTATGACTTATATAAATATTGATTTTTAAACATTAAAGGCATTCTGAATCAAATACTATTCTATAATTTACAAAATTATTATTTTACAATAAAAGAGTCCATAAATTTATGTTTTAAAACTACACATATGTTAGAAATGACCCAAAGTAGAGATCTGGAAATGTCAGGTCATTACATTTTCATTTTTCAATAAAGAATAAAAAAAATTTATAGAGGTACGTGTTAAATAATAAAAGGTAATTAGATGGGAATCAGAAGAGAATCAAGCAATATAAAAAACTACTGACTAATTAACAAAAAATGGAAACCAAATGATAAAAGACTATTAGTGATAGAATCCAAAATTTTCTATAGCTTGTAAATATTTTAACTTTTTTTTGCTATTTTTTTAAATGCCCCTATTTTGTAAAATTTGTTATTTTTGAAAATTCTACTTTTTTAAATTTAAAATTACAATTTAACAAAACACTAATTGACTTTCTTTACAAACTATCTTTTCAAAAAGCAAAGTTAACCACAGTTATTTTAAAAGCTACAACAACCCAAATCAAACGTGTAAGTCCATGACTGTTGTTCAATGAAAATCGTCAAGAAGGAAAAATTGTTGAGAAGCTTTAACGTCTAACCTGTACGCTTAGATTGATTGATTGTTTTCACGTCTTGTGTCTCGCATAGTGTATAAATATTTTGCTTGATCAGAATGACTTCTTTAGTTAGCTTATGAACTGATCAAGATGACTACTAGTCCAAACACCGCATGATCAATTCGCCTAATGATTAACAAGCGTGCTGGTCAAATCGCATGGTAGAAAACACTTATTGCAAAACAGAAACAAGTTAGAATATAGGGGATGAGTCGCGAATTTCACTTTCTTTAAAATGTTTTCCAACTTTGCTCCTTTATGAAAATGGATTATTATTGTCTCATCGTCCCTAGGATAAAACAGTTTTGTTCTTCAATTAGTTTTACATTAAACTAATCAGAATCTCAACGCTCAAATAGACACTTTGTGTTGCTTGAAAAGCTCCTAGAAAGAAAGTTTGAAAGAGAGTTTTTGCTTATTTTCCTTCACACAGGATAAAGAGGTTTAGGTGTTTATATAGTGTGAGGAAACAAATAAAGAGATTGAAAATTAATTTTGAAAAAGTTTGAAGTTATAGAAAGATTACATTGAACATTAAATACAAAACGGTAATAAAACGTTTGATTTTTTAATTATGTGATAAAGATCATGTCTTTTATTACATCTCATCTCATTTAATCGTCTTGCCTAGGATGTCAGCATGTGAGATGAGATATTCTAGCATTTTGCATAGTTAGTATTATCGTGTAATTGTGATCAATATCACATAATTGAAAACTGTATTGCGTAGGACTCTCAAGACTATCATTCGCATAGCTTAGTTCTATTGCTTATCACATAACACTTATCGCATCACAGAGTTATCACGCGTAAAAAAAAAGTTTATTCAACAATCCCCTACTTCAAACTTTTTTACTATCAATCCTCCACTTGAAAATTTTTAAAATCATTATCATCAAGCATTGTCTATTTATAAAATATTAAGTTTATGTAAAGGTGTCTATTGACTTGAACCTTTGTATAGTAACAATAGTTTAGACTATTGTAAAGTAACTTGTAGTTCTTAACTTTACTTCTAATCAAATTTCACATATAGCATTATTCGAGTGAAGTTCTAAAATTGCTTGTGCTTTATGGCCTTGCAAGTATATCCCAGTTTAGTGAATGCTCTAGGAATTTGTCTAGGATTCCATAGGAAGTGGCCTTCATTTGCACATCCACAAAGGTGAATCTATCAAGAGTACTCCTGTAGCTAGGTACCCTACTTGATATCAAGTATAGAATCTATGTAATGATCTAACTCTTTATACTAAGCTAAGGTCATTACTACAAAAATAAATAAAGACTTTCTTATTAAAAAATAAAAAAAAGACACTAAATTTTTCAATGAAAATACTGATTTATAAATTGTAAATAAAGTATGTAGAGATAAATTAGTAGTAGATAAAACGCTAGTTCAGGCCCTATTTAAATTTTAAAGAAAATAACATAAAAGTATAACATAAGTACGATAAATTTAAATAAAATACCAAAAGTCAAAATACTGTAAACATAAGGCAGAAGCAACATAAACTTTTTCCTACGTGGCAAGCCACAGTCACTTTTTGTCACTCTCCAGCACCCTCTACCTCTATCTTTACCTTTGCCTGAAAAATTGAACATATAATAGGTTGAGTATAAACATATACTCAGTAAGGGACCCACTACTAGTCCTAATAGATGTTGTTAGCTTTCCAATACGGTTTCGTAAGAAAGTTCCCCATAACTATCGTGTTCCCGAACACATGCTATCTAGTGATTCCGTAGAAATACATCTAGTCTTCGATGAACCTGAAGGAAACACCTAAGAGAAACTGGTCTTCGACGAACTCGAGAGAATTCCTAAGAGAATCGGGTTGTAAGTGACCTTGTCGAACCACTAAAAAACATATCATGATAAACTAGTGGTCCCATCGAACACACACAGTCATAAAAAGGTGGTGATCTTGAGGGACACCTATATGAGTATGACCCTAACAGATAAGTTAACAGAACACCACAATCTATAACATGTAACATATCATAATATCCTATCATGGCATGAAAATCAATCCTAACGTCTTTATTAGATGATTAATATACCATACATCATAACATATCAGTTATCTCAGTCATAACATATCTTAGGCATATCAGTCTAACACATCAATCATAATGTATTATTCATAACATATTCATCATAACATATCAGTCATCTATGGTAGCCATCTATATCGATCATTCATATTTGTCACATTATGCTATTTAGCTACATCAATGCATAATGGAAAATAAATGGAAGCTATTAATTCTATTTCGAAAGTTTAGTAGTAGAGTGTCTTACCTGAGAGATTAGCTAACAAGTCTTTACTAACAGTAGCGATCAAAGTTTTTCAATGAATAGGTCCTAAACATAAATAGGATTTAAATTAATAGTTCGATAACCAACATCAAACAATTAATTACTTAGCTTTCAAACTTACCAATGAAAGTAGTTGAAACCAATTCCACCTTGGAGGTAGTATTTTACTGATAATTATTCCAAAGAATTTAGCCAAATTAAAACCTTCAAAGAACAAAAATCCAACTTAAAACCAAAAATTACTATTTAATGGCCATACCAAAAACCCAAACAAAACTCACCAAGAATTGACCCAATGGCTCAAATGGCTGCAAGAAAGGGAAACAAACACGACTCGACTCACAGTTGGAGAAGAACGGCTCAAGTTCAGATAGAGGTATGCATGTACGGCTCGGAGTAGAAGCCATGGACTTGGATTGGTTGAGAAGGCTAGCTCACGAACAGAACATGCGCGGGTTGGCAGACTTTACCAACGAACATGAACTGCAAGATGAAAGAAGATGAACGATGGACGATGATCGTTCGACTCTACCAAAAATGAAGAGAGGGCCGACGAATGGAAGAGGAGACCACAAGGATGGAAAAGATAGAACCCTTTCAGATGGAGGAAGACGTGACATTTTGGCACTTCGTTTGAAGGTTAGCTTTGGACTTGACGAGGCGATTAACAGAGGAGGTTGCAGCAGTGCACGACTGCAGTGTTTACAGTTTGGTGAGGTGAAAAAGATGATGAATTTACCTTGCATGAGGGTCGAGGCTATTTAAAATAATAATAACAATTCTATTGTTATTATTTTACTTTTCCTATTTATTTTTACATTTCAAAAAATAAAATCAAAATAACTTTATTCTCTCTCTTTGTTAAATCTTTCCATCCAATCAACTTTCTCTTTTTCCACATTATAATATTCTTTCTTAAATAATTATATTATTACCTATATAATTATTTTTCCATTCCAAAATATTAATTAACTATATGTATCTATATATTGTTATTCTTAATCCATTAAAATCCACCACCAATTTAATCCACTTAAAATTCCAAATCCTCAAATAAATTAAATATTCTTCCATTAAATATTTAATTAATCCTAATTTCTACAAAATCAAATAATTCTCAAAAATTATTTAAAATAACACACAAATAATTCCAACATAATTAAATTAAACTAAGATAATTAAATTTAAAATTACCTTAATTTTTTTAGGGTGTTACAATACATTAAGAATTAAGTTCAACATTTTCATACGTTTCAGTTGTCATACTAACTTTTCAATCATAAGAATAGAACTTATTTGTATTTAGCATGATTCTCATCGTATCAGTTGTTATAAATTATTACCCATTGAACTTGTTTCTAGAGATCTTCAGTCTTTCAAGTTGGATTTATCTCATAAGTGATTCAATTTTCAATAGACTTAAGTCCCATTCTTTCTAAGGTTATAAAAATTTCTTCTCTTGCTAATCCTTTCATCAAAGGATCAGCCAAGTTGTCATCAGACCATACAAAATTCACTATCACTACACCAGTAGTGAGAATTTCTCTAATGGTACTATGTTTACGACGTATATGTCGTCTTTTATTGTTGTAATAATGGTTCTAAATTTTTGTGATAGCTGCAGTACAATCACAATGGATTAGTATGACTGATACTGATCTTTTCCATGTGGGAATCTTTGATAGCTTGCTTTGAAGCCAACTTGCTTCTTCACTAGCAGTGGTTAGTGCTATCATTTCTGACTCCATCATTGGCTGGACTAAGATCGTCTGCTTCTTGGATTTCCAAACAACAACTCCTTCTGCTATATTAAAAATATACGCACTTGTATGTTTGAGTCATCAGAGAGGGAGTTCCAATCAGCATCGTTGTAACCTTCTAGTACAGTGGAAAACTTTTGATAGTGTGATCCTATGTTTTTTGTTTTCTTTAGATATCTCGTTACTCTTTCTACAGTATTCTAGTGTTCTAGACTAGGTCTGCTAGTAAACCTACGTAGTAAACCTAGATAGTAAGCTATGTCTTGTCTAGTAAAATCAGCAGCATACCTAAACTACCTATGATATGCTTGCATTCCTAATCAGCAGCATACTTAATGTGATCCTATGTTTTTTATTTTCTTTAGATATCTCGTTACTCTTTTCTACAGTATTCTAGTGTTCTAGACTAGGTCTGCTAGTAAACCTACGTAGTAAACCTAGATAGTAAGCTATGTCTTGTCTAGTAAAATTGGCAACATACCTAAACTACCTATAATATGCTTGCATTCTTTTCGTACGGACTTAATAGTTCCACATTTGTAGTGTGCAATTCTAATCTAGGGTAAGTAGATGAATGTTCCCTTAAATGGTGTCTCCAGGTCTTGAACAAAGGGCCCTAACCTCTCTATGGCACGAGAGGGACTTCTGTTTATTGGTAGGACCATAAACATGTTGTTCATTAGAGGGGCACTGGTATTTAAGAATTAGAGGTAACCCAGGGGTAAAACGATAAATTGACCTAGCTGATGTTACGAATACTCGTGAACGACTAACTTACTGTTATTGGTCTATAACTGTGGACACAGAAATATATCTACAGTGAGAAGAGTTCAACTGTGAGTCTTTAGTGGAGTGTACACACAGTTAACGAAT
>JBBPDI010000004.1:6865393-6880036 GCA_037974545.1 Cucumis variabilis
GTGTTTCAAATGTTTATATTCTTCTTCTTGAAAATGCATGATGAAGTTGAAGATGAAACTGAAACTTCAAATGAAATGGTAACTTGCAAAAGGGAGAGGTTGGAAGATTGGGGTTTTGCTCGCTTCAAGGTGGAAAGATTAGGGTTTTTCCGCTTGAAGAAAATGAGATCAAAAAAGAAAAATGGAAAATGAAGATGAAGAAAGATGGAGAATCGAAAAAAAAATGAAAAATGAAGATAATTGCAACGGGTCTGGAAAATGGAGATGAATGGTTCTAATTTTGATTGGACAAGTATGTAGTTGTAATTATGTTTGAACATTTATTAAAGTGTATTTATTTTATTTTAGCTTAAGAAAGGTGTATAACGATATTTTGGGTTTTTGCAAATTCTTATTTATTGTATTGTTTTTTATTTTTCCATTTTTGAAAAAAAAACAATTGCTATTTTTCAAAATGACAACTTTAAAATTATTATTCTTGTAGTTGACTCTTATTTTATTGTAAAAGCAAAACATGAAGTTTAAAAAGACAATTACTATAAAACCAAAATAGTAACCTAGATAATATGTATTTAAAATATAGATATAATGGAGATAAAAAGTTTCTCCATATGGGAGCTTTTATATATAGTATAGAAGATAATAATAAACATAAAAAAAAGTAAGGAGAATTATTATGGATAGCAAAAAAATATAACTATTTACAAATATAACAAAAAGTTTAAACTATAGATAGTTTAGTAAATTTCGCTATATCTTGTAAATAGTTTCAATATTTTGCTATTTTTAAAAAGGGTTTTTTAAAAAACATAACAAAGCGGTAAAATATTTACACTCTATAAAACAATTTCGAAAATAAAAAAAGTCCACAAGCCTACAATAGAAAATACTAAAAATACCCCGTGATTAATTGACACCCAGTCCACAAAATATATTTGATAAACGATCGTTTAGATCTGGCTATTTTTTCTTACACGATCATTTAGATTTTATCATTTAAATATGGGTAGCGAAATCTAAACGATTTTTTTTCAAGATTTTTGCTACACGATCGTTTAGATTTGCCTATTCTTTGGTACACGATCATTTAGATTTAATGGTTTAAATATGAGTAGCCATATGTAAACGATTTTTTTCATGATTTTTTGGTATACGGTCGTTTAAATTTGGTACACAATCGTTTAAATTTGGGTAGCCAAATCTAAAAAAATTTTACATATTTTTTTGGTACACGATCGTTTAGATTTAGGTAGCCAAATCTCAATAATTTTTTTCAAGATTTTTTGGTACACAATCGTTTAGATTTGATCATTTAAATTTGGCTACGCTCAAATCTAAATAATTTTTTAAAGATTTTTTGGTATACAATCGTTTAGATTATTTTGCCATTTTTGGTACACGATTGTTTAGATTTGGCTATCCAATATCTGAACAATTTTTTTACGATCTTTTATATTTGACACACAATCTTAAACAACCAAATACAATATGAAATTTTTTTAAATAGATATTTTATATTTGATACATGATCTTGAACCAAATAACAATTTGAAAAAAAAATAAAAGAAAAATTGTAGAAGAAGGAGAGAGAAATATGATGGAAAAAAATGGTAGAAAAGGAAGAGAAGAAAGACGATGAAAAGGAAGGGCAAACTTAGAATACTTTTAAAAAAATGGCCAGCTTCTTGGGCTTTTTTATTTTGTTACACAGGCCGTAAATAATTTGCCAATTTGTTCTATTTATGAAAATTAACCTTTTTAAAATTCCCTTTTAAATAATAACAAAATCACTATAAACAAAAACTAGGAAAGTGTTCACTCTCCCTAATTTAACTTTTTTTTTTTCCATCAAATAAGTGTTTTGCCCTTTTGTATCTTTTTTTCCACCAAATTAAATAAGGGCCAGTCCTTTTGAAATTTTTTTCCACCAAATAAGGGCGAGTTTTCGACACTCACCTTTTGTACAGGTTTTTTTCCACCAATGTAAGGGCCAAAACTTGCCCCAAAACTCTCCCATATGAAACAACCATATTTATTCAAATAGTTTGAGAACAACCACCTTTTTATAATAAGTTTCTTTAACCACAATATTTAAATAGAACTTCCTTCATACACACCACAATATTTAAATAGAACTTCCTTCATACACACTAAAAATAAGATTGACAAGATTAATTTTTCTTTTTAAAATTTTCCACATGGCACACAATGTGATAATTAGAGGCTTTCTAGATGGCATAAAGGTGTGGTCTAGATTTTCCTTTAGAAATTATGTCAAATACTGTTGGAACCCCTTGAAGGAATATCACCTAGACAGAATGCCTAAACAGAACGTATGCTTTCTTGCCTAAACAGAACGTCTTCTCTAATCAGCTCGCCTACTGGTCAAATCGCTTAACGATAAACTCACCTGGTCAAAATACCTTCTAATCAAAACTCGCCTGGTTAAAATGCCTACTATAAAACAGAAAAAGTTAGAATAAAAATCTAAGTCGCAGAACTCGCTTTCTTTAAGACGTTTCACCGCTCTGCGCTTTTGTGAAAATATATTTGTATCACCCTGTCATCCCCAGGATAAAACAACTGTGTTTCGCCAATCAGAACTGCCAGATACTAATCGGAATACCAACACTCCAAAAGACACTCTAATGCTCGAAAAACAAGAAACAAAATAGAGAGGTAGAATATAGAGTGACTAGAGAGAATTTTGGAGGTGGAAAATATTTATTGTGTCAAATCTGACGGGAGGAAGGATGTATATATAGTAGATGGGGAGACCAACGGTCCAAAGAGGTTTTATAATAAAAAAACCATCAAATAGTAACAACTGAATTTATTTTATAATAAACCTGGTTGATTACAGTTCATAATAAACACAACAATTGAAATGGTTTTAAAAAAGATTTAGTTTACAAAATGTTATAACATAAGAAACGGTTTTGAAAATTAAAATTAATTATAGCAAAAATTATATTATATTATTATTTTATTCCTCGCCTCAATCGAACGAACGGTAATGACGCACACGCGTGGAGATATCAGCAAGCCTACTTTTGCCTATCTCTTCTCCCCATGATACCCCTTAGATCCTAAACCCATAGATGAAAGTATGAGAACTTAAAGGGATTTAGATAGAAATGTGGGAATGCTATGTTTATATAAATTTTGCTTTCTAAAATTGTTCATTCGACAATCTCCCACTTGAAATTTTCTTACTAACACGGTCCCTTACTTGAAATTTTTTAAAAGATTTTTATTGAGCAGTGTCTATCCATGTAATGTTGTGCTTAAGCAAAGGTGTCAGATGACTTAAACCTTCACGGAGTGACAATGATTTAGAATATTATAAAGTAACTCATGGTTTTGAACTTTACCACTAAGAAGATTGCATATACTGAATTATTCGAGTGAAGTTCTAATGTTCTTAGTCGTGCTTTAAGGCCTTGCACATATATCCCAGTTTAGTGTACACTCTAGAGAATTTGCCTAGAATTCCGTTGGAAGCGACCCTTACTTTCACATCCACAAAGGTGAATCTATCAAAAGTACTCATATAGTTAAGTATCCTACTTGATATCAATTATAGAATTCATTAAGAACTAAGTTCAATTTTTTCATGCACTTTAGAACGTCATTCTAATTTTTCAATCATAACAATGAAACTTCTAGGTATTTTAGCATGATTCTCTTCATATCACTTTGGATAAGTTATTACCCATTGAACTTGTTTCTTGGGATCTTCAGTCTTTCAAGTTGAGTTTACCTCACAAGTAATTTAATTTTATATAGGCTTGAGTCCCATTCTTTCTAAGGTTTTAAAAACCTTCTCTCTAACTAGTCCTTTCATCAAAGGATCAACTAAATTGTCATCAGACTATACACAATCCACTATCATTGCCCCAGTAGTGAGAATTCTCTAATGGTACTATGTTTACGATGTATCTGTCATCTCTTATTGTTGTAATAATGGTTTTGAACTTTTGTTATAGTTGTAATACTATCGCAATGGATTAGTATGGCTGGTACTAGTCTTTTCCAAGTGGGAATCTCTAATATCGAGCTTCTAAGCTAGCTTGCTTCTTCACTAGAATAGCTAGTGCTATCATTTTTCACTCCATCGTTGATTGGGCTAAGATGTTATATTTTCTGGATTTCTAAGCAACAACTTCTTCTGTTATATTAAAAATATAGCCACTTTTAGCGTTTGAGTCATCTGAAAGGGAGTTTCAATCAACATCCTGTAACCTTATCAAGTACACCGGGAAACTTTTGATAATGTAATCCTAGGTTTTGTGTTTTTTTAAGATATCTCATTACTCTTTCTACAACATTTCAGTGTTCTAACCTAGGTCTGCTAGTATACTTACACAGTAACCCTACAACATAAGCTATGATTGGTCGATTTAGTGCAATTAGCAACATATCTCACACTTCCTATGATGCTCGTTTATTCTGATTGATTAACATTGTCACTAGTGTTTTTGAAAAATTTAATACTAGAATCATAAGGTGTACAGGATGGTTTGCTTTCAAAGTAGTTGTACTTCTTTAGGATATTCTCTATGTAATAAGAATGACCTAAATAAATTCCCTTTTTAGTTCTAGTAATTTTGATACCTAGGATTACATTAGCTTCTCCCAAGTCTTTCATGTCAAAATTTGCATTTAGGATTGATTTTACATCGTTTATGACGTGCAAGTTTGATCCAAAGATTAGCATGTCATTTACATATAAGCATATGATAGTGCATAAGCCATTATCAGTCTTATAGTAGATGCATTTATCACTCTCATTTACTTTGAATCCTTTAGACATGAATAAATTATCAATCTTTTAATGACATTGCTTAGGAGCTTGTTTTAGGCCATAGAGGAATTTATCTAATTTACAAACTTTAGATTATTGACCATTAACTATGAAATCTTCAAGTTGTTCCATATATATCTCTTATTCTAAATCACCGTTTAGGAAGGCAGTTTTAACATCTATTTTATGTATTAAGAGATTGTTAAGGACAACTATAAAAATCAATACTCTAATTGAGGTGATTTGAGTAACTAGGGAGAAAGTGTCGAAAAAATCTATGTTTTCTCTCTATCCTAAAACTTTTTGGTACTAGAGCCTTATACTTATTTACTGATCCATCATGTTTGAGCTTCTTCCTCAAAACCCATTTACAGCCTATTGGTTTGCAGCTAGGGGGTAGGTCAACTATGTGCCAAGTCCTATTAGATTCAAGAGCGTCCATTTCATCATTAATAGCTTCTTGCCATAAGTTGACATCTACTGAGGATAAGGCTTCTGATAGATCTTTAGGATCTTCTTCTACATTGTACACTTTGAAGTCCTCTCCAAAGTCTTTTATGGTTCTTGCTCTCTTGCTTCTTCTAGGTTCATGATCTACTTCTTTATCTTGAGTTTGGATCCTAACTACAGGTAACCTACAAGAACTTGAGCTCCCACTAGTTTGATTATTTATGCCTCCACTATTTCTAGATTTAAGTGAAAATCTATATTAAAAAAAGTTTACATCGTTTGAATATTATTCTATAATTACCTTATTTTCTAAGTCATAGAACCTAGGCTTTACTATTTTTAGTGTATCCTACAAAGACACACTCATAGGCTCTATTGGCTAGTTTTCTTCTTTTAGGATCAAACATTCTATCGTAGATTAGACAACCCCAAGTTTTGAGATAAGACAGGTTTGGTGTTTTATTTTTATGGACTTCGTAAAGTAAGGTTGTTTTCCTTGATTTAGGAATCCTATTAAGGACATAATTCATTGTCTTAATTATTTCACCCCATCAAAATGGTGCTTCTCCTGAATCAAGCAAGATAGCAACTACTAACTTAGTTAGAGTTCTATTCTTCCTTTCAACTTTTCCATTCAATTCAAGAGAAAATAATGTGCATTTTTTTTCGTGTATTATTTCTTTTGAGTTATAAAACTCATTAAAGGCAACTGAATCATATTCAGTTCCTCTATCATTATGAAGTCTCTTAATTCTTTTATTAAAATAATTCTCTATTTTAGTTACCAACACTTTAAGCATGTCAAATGCATCACTTTTATTTTTAAGTAGATAAATAAAAGTAAAGTTGGAATAGTCATTTATAAAGGTTATAAAATACCTTTTACTATTCCTAATTAACGTGTCATCAAATGCACATAAATCAGAATGAATTAATTCTAGAGGTTTAGTTATCCTAGTTACAGATTTATCCAAATTTTTAGCTATCTTAGCTAGACTACAACATGCACACTTTTCAAATTCATCCATAGATAACTTAGGAATAAGATTTAACCTACTCATGTTGTTAATTAGTCTTTTATTAACATGACAAAGTCTTGAATGCCAAATATTAAAAGTAGACAACATGTAAGCAGAAGTATTTTCTTATTTATTTCTGAATTTAATTTAAACATGTCATCAGTTACATAACTCTTTTCCACAAATATAATTTTTTTTTGTTAAGGTAAAAAGATATGATCCTATTGTTTGAGTGACTTTGATAAAGAGATATCCTAAAACTAGGTTCTTCCAAATTTAAGGAGTGTGCAAAACTTCTTTTAGGACAAGTGTCTTGCCACATGTGAATTTCAGTTCTACTTGTCTAATGTTGGCCACTTTATGTGTGATGATCCCCTAAAAGGATATTCTTATCCTTAGTTTCATTATTTCTAAATAAACTAAGGTAATGACAGACATGGCGTGATGCACCAGTGTCTAGTCACAACCTTCATACCTCTCTGATCACATTTATTTATGTGATCATAGCTACTAATTCCTCTTCTACTAGGTTCGCCTGGACAACATGATGATTCCCATTTCTACAGTTTCTAACTAAATGCCCAGGTTTAGTATAGTTATAGAAAACAATTTGTACCGTACTCCTAGACTGGGGTTTCTGAGAGTTCTTTTGTTTGTTGGGACCTCTTTTCATTTTTTTTCTTTAGGTTTCAGGTTTGGCTTCAGAACAACAATGGATTACTTTCTAGCAACAACATTCACCTTTTCCTTTTGCTCATGTTTTCTCGCCTCCTCCTCAATCCTTAGTCGTTGAATTAGATTATCCAACGAGAACTCTTTCGTCTTGTGCCTTAGAGTGTTCTTAAAATCCTTCCATAGTGAAGGTAGCTTATCAATAATTAAACCTTTCCTCAATGGCATTCCTTTGCTGATTATTTCATGTGCAATCTTTTGTATCTTTTATGATTGAGCCCTCCACGGATATGTCGTCAGTTATTTGCTACTGTAAGTATCTAACTTACTGTGTGTTTCTTGGATCCGGCTTCCTCAGTATCATATTTCTTTTATAACGCGTTCCAGACCTCTTTCGCGGTTGACGTAATGTTGTAACAGTCATATAACTAATCAGTAAGTCAATTCAAAGATTAAGTTTACATATGAAGTCAGTTTCTGTCCACGCATTGAAATTTTTAGTCTGCTCCTCTATTGGATTGGATTCTGGAATCTTTGGTTTTTCAGTAGAAAACACGGTAGCAACCTTCTTCAGAGTTAGGAAGAATAACATCTTTTGCTTCTAACGCTTAAAGTGAGCTCCTCCAAAGCAAAATGGACATTTTAGATCAGAGGACATCAAAATCCCTCTGGAATGGTCAGATCATCAAAGCAAAAAGAAAATGTCTTAAAATTGTTGGAATGCCTTGAAGGAATATCATATGGACAGAATGTCTAGATAGAACGTGTGCTTTCTCGCCTAGTATATTGGCATCTTGCCTAAACATAACACCTTCTCTTGTCGGTTGGCCTACTAGTCAAATCGCCTAATGATCAACTCACTTGGTCAAGTTGTCTTGTCAAAATATCTACAGTAAAACAGAAACAAGTTAAAATAAGAAGCTGAGTCTTAGATCTCACTTTCTTTAAGACGTTTTGTGACTCTGCTCTTTTGTACAAACATATTTGTATCGTCCTATCGTTCCCATGATAAAACAGCCATGTTTCGTCAATTGAAATTGCACCAAAAACTGATCAGAACACAAACATTCAAACAACTGCTCGAAAAACAAGAAACAAAATAGAGAGGTAGAATACATAGGGATTAGAGAGAATTTGAGAGGTGAAAAATATTTGTTATGTCAAATGTGAAAGGAGGAAGGATGTATATATAATGGATGGGGAGATGAACAGTCTAAAGAGTTTTTATGACAAAAAAACTTGTTGGTTTTTTTATGCTCTATAATAATTTTATGGATAATTGGTTTATTGTTTAAAGAAGTAGGTCTCATTATTATTCAATTGCATGTTATTGTATAATAATATCCATAAATATGTGATTATATTTTCAATGTCCTGAATCGATTATTATTGTGGGAACAATAATAAATTAAGATTAGTATGAGTTATAATTGAAAATCATAAAATGATTATATATGTAGAGACATAAATTACAGTAAGATTTTCTTATTAGAGAATAAGAATTAGACTGACCCCTTTTGAGATTATTACATGGACATGTGTCATAATTAATCTAAAATAATTATTGTTTTGATCTTTAGACCTGAGATTGTTGTAGTGTCAAACATAAGAATTAATCTATTCTGATGCAATCAAATATTATCTTTAATCGGATAATTATAAAGGTTCTACTCTAATACATTATGAATTATGTAGTTGACAATTATTAATCAAGATGGAATTTATCCCTCTTGTTATGGAGAGATATCTCTGGACTCCTTGATTAAGCTTGATTGTGGACATGCATGGTCATGCTATAAATAAATTAATGAGGATATTAATGTCATTTATTATTTCAGTATGCTTATTGATCGAGAAAGTAATTGAATTAGATAAGGTGACTTTGTCCATGCCTTATATTCAATTATAAATATCGCATGATAAAAGGATTAAAGCAATAATTATATTAGGTTATATTGGATAATCGACTTAATATATTACTAGAGATCAATTATGAGGTATGGGCCATAAAACGAGTTATGAGCCAATTGCCATATTAAATTAACCTAATAGGTCGTACACGAAAAAAGTAGATCGAATTTATCTTTAAGCTAGGTAATTAATAAATCTAATTGAAGAATTATAATTCTATTAGGAAACGTAATTAAGAATTCCAATTGGAGAATTAGAAGCTTATTAGGAATCCTAAGCATATTAGGAAACTCAGGAAGCCTATAAATAAGACCTTAGAGGTCTTATTTTATAGAAAATCAAATACAAGCAAAGACATAAAATTTGTTCTACATAAAGAGAGAAGAGACGAAGTCAAAATTCTCACTTTGTGAGGTTTTAACACACCCGAATTTGAGAAATTGAATTCTCAGTTTGTGTGTGGATACTGTCAGAAGACGCTTGTGATTTCACAGTGTTTTGGTGATACGAATTTGGAGGATCATCCTTATTAGAACATGACAATTAGAATTTGGAACATTGGTACAAAGGTATGTTTATTCGTGATTTAATTATTTTTGCATGGTTTGTTTACGTTCTAATGGGTTGGAGAATTTTTTTTATGTTAATTCCATTGCATCTAGCCCTAGTATGTTTTTCAACAAAATCATCAAATTGTAACAGCTAAATTTATTTTGTAATAAACCTGATCGATTACGATTCATAAGAAACACAACGGTTGAAAACGTTTTTAAAATATTTAATTTACAAAATGCTTATACTTGATCGATTGGACAACAACACGTGCGCGTGGAGATATCGATAAGCCTGCTTTTGCCTTATTCCTCTCCTCTTCTAAAACATGGGTACCACTTGGGGCCCAAACCCATAGATGAAAGTATGGGTACTTAAAGGGACTTCCACATTGCTATCTTAGCAATGTTGGAATGCTATATTAATATAAAGGTTAATTTTCATAGATATAACAAAACACCAAAATATTTACGACCTTTGCAACAAAATAAAAAAAAACCATGATATTTTCTTAAATTTCAGGTTTGCCTTTGAATAATGTAGACAATTTTCACTTCTTTTTCTTCTTCTTTGTGATTTATTCATTTACTCTTCATATTATTAATTTTTTCATATTATTACTTCTTCTTCAGTTTACAATATTACAGTTATTTATGAAAATATTTACCAATTTCTTTATTTCTTCTTCCAACTAGGTATAAGATAGTTTAGATTTGATAGATGATTGTTTAGTCTGGGTACAAGGATACATAATCGTTTACGCTGGGTATAAGATCGTTTAAACTTGGTACAAAGGTACAATATCGTTTAGACCTGGCATGAGATCGTTTAGACCTTCTACGAGAACATTTAGATTGGGTACAAGATTTTTTAGACCAAGTACAAGGGTACAAGATCGTTTAGACTTGATACAATGGTACAAGATCGTTTAGAGTTGCTACGAAATCGTTTAGATTGGGTACGAGATCATTTTTTCCATGTGTGTGATCAATTAATTGTGGGATATTTTTGTTATTTCATGTTTTAGGTCTATGGGATTTTTTCTTTTTAAAATTGTTCTAGATGGTGTAAATATTTTCGCATTTTAATTTGTTCTATTTTTTAAAAAACCTCTAATATAAATTTTGCTTTCTAAAATTTTTCATTCAACAAATGCACACTTGCAGAACCATTCATGAACAAATAATCTAAATTATGTCTTAACGATAATGTACTCCTTCTCTACACATTTTTATGCACATATATGTTATAATTTCTAAATCATTGTATCATAGCCTCATTATCCTTATATTAGCATTGTTTGTTATTGATGAGGTTTTAGTCTTGGCTCATAGATTAGATTAAGTTATTTTCTCAAATATTAGATAATGGTCTGAATGTGTATGAATAATAAATGACAATAAATATGGTCTAAGTGCAATCATACACTATTGAAAAAGTTATATTTCTTGGAGTATTCCAAGAGTCAAATCCCACAAGACTATTTATGCAATTCAAATTTTTCTAAGAAAGAGTTTTCGATGCAACTAAAAGGGTAGTGTTCCTTGGACAATGCAATCACATCATATTGGAATAATGACTTAGTCATGGACTAAAAAATTATTCTACTCGGTCTTGTGTCAGGTTACTTTTGTGTCACACCTCGTTCTAGGTTTTTCCCCTTTAACCTAGACCTTGGCAGGAAAGCACTTTTTGAAAATAAACCTTTTCAATCTAAACTTCTACAGAACGAGTATTATAAAATTCTACAGAAATTCCAACAGCATCTCCTCTAAAATATGGATTAGTCAAACCTAAAAAGGGAAGAAATTTTCACTTCTCTATACATATACAAAATCTTCAAATTCAATAACACATCAAGTGTGTCTCACCACACACTCATTCAGACTATTCCAGAGTTTCAAGAAGGGTTTTAAATCAAAACTGGATATTACAAAATAATTACAATCTAATGGGAATCTCTCAAAACACAAGTCCTTAGAGTAACTCTCGCTACTTCCAACCACCTCATGTCACAATACAAAACTTAAGTATACACATAACAAAAGAGTATGAGAGTTTACACTTAATGACAGGGAGCTCAACGAATGCTTGGTCTTTAACCACTACATGGGGGAAGAAAACATTGAAAACGTGAGCCTAACTCAGTAAGTGACAAGTTTCTATAAGTAAAAGCTCGCAAACCATACTCTTGAGAATGTGTAAATTAACATTGATAATGAAATAATAATTAAAACATTATTATCACATATAATAAAATCACAAGCAATGTCAACAAACATGTACTTCATCCAACCATGGCAAAGTGTCTAAATATACAGCCAAGAATAGCCCGCACATGATCAAGGAATGATGTGGCTAAACCTAGCTCATGCATATTTAGTACCCACCACGATAGCATCCTCCATCCAATCCGACCATGGTAGAATACTAAATACACGGTCGAGAATGGCTATCACGTGATCCATATCCATAAGAAAACACTCGGCCAAACTGTGCTTACACATCCTTAGCATTTAACTTGGTAACAACCTCCATCCAATCACACCATGATAGCATACTAAATACACGAACAAGAATATCTCACACGTGATCCATATCCACAAGGAAACATGCGGTCAAACTGAGCTCACACATACTTGGCACCTACCATAGTAACAATCTCTATATTTGCTCCTATGTGCACATAGAGCCACACACCATGGATTAAACTAAGTCCCAAGCCAAAATCACATCATCCATCTATGTCTTCACCTAGGCTCAGGTTCTAGGATCTTCGGTCACGACCTTTTTCAACCCCAAAATCCTCTGACAACCATAGGTGGTGCTATAGAAATACATTCATGTAGTCTTAGAAAAATCACCTTCTCGTTCATTAGATGCATCAGATAGTCATATTTTAAAATCAAGTGCATTCAGAAACTTGAAACACATTTTTATAAAATTCAAGTCATACACATTCTTAAAATCATGATGAGTAATCATATTTCAAATCATTTTCAATCCTTAACGATCAACACATGTTTTAAGAATAACCTTCCATTCAAACCATCAAAGTTTAATAACAGATCAAGAGGTATTCTTTTAAACCAATTGTCATCTAAATCAAGATTAATAAGTTCTAGTTCAACCATATTTCTAAAATATAAAAGTTCATAGAAACCAAAAATCATATTTTGAAAACATTTCTAACACATTATGTAACACCCCAAAATTTAGAAAATTTTGATTTTATTTATCTTGGATTTATTTGGGTGTTATTTTAGATAATTGGATAGTTTTGTTTCTATTGTGGAGATTAGGATTAATTAAATATTGGGAAATTTTCAAAAATACTTATAACTTATAGCAAATTCTATCATTGGTAGTCATTGATATGTTATAGTGATAGAAGACTATCACTAATAGAATCCAAAATTTTCTATAGCATGTAAACATTTTAATTTATTTTGCTATTTTTAAA
Source organism: Cucumis variabilis (assembly GCA_037974545.1). Taxonomy (NCBI): domain Eukaryota; kingdom Viridiplantae; phylum Streptophyta; class Magnoliopsida; order Cucurbitales; family Cucurbitaceae; genus Cucumis; species Cucumis variabilis. The sequence goes on from JBBPDI010000004.1 coordinate 6,878,268, forward strand.
AATGCCCCTTAAATATTTATGAAAGAATATTTAATTAATTATTAAAATTTAGAATTTAATTATATTGTATGGTTTTGGTAAAGATTAAATGATTTTTAGTGAATCATATATGTATATATATAATTAGTTGGGCTATGGAAGATTAATAATAATCATATTATTGAAAATAATATAATTATTAAGTGTTTGTTTTTTGAAAGATAAAAAGAAAGAAGATTTGATGAGTATTTATTGAGGAAAGAGAAAAGAAGTTATTTGGTTGATTTTTTAAAAGAAAAAGGAAAAGGAAATTAGAAATTTTTTTATTACTATTGTTTTTATATTTACTGGATCTCATTCTACATGCAAAACCACACTAGTCATCTTATTCCTCCTTAGACAAACCGTAGCCACTGCCCACCTTTTTTGATCACTAGTCTTCCTCCGCTGCATCGACCTCCATGCCAAGAAAACATCGTGACCTTGCTTGTGTCATCTGTCGTGCATCGTCGACGAACAATGAGTTGAAGACTCTGTCCGCCAGCTTTGCATTTTTTCTCTATTTCGTGTCACTCATCCAACCATCTTCGGTTGTCAGTTCTGGCAAAGCTTTTCGTCAGCATACATGTGGATCCAAGCCAAACCGAGCCGTTTGACATTTAAGCTGACCTCTTGTGTATGACCCGTACACCCAAGTCATTTCTTCTTTCCTTAGTCGCGCGCGTCGAGCCCCTCTTGCTGAGCCGTCTAAGCCAATTTTCATCCTTGCAAGTCAAGCCATCCATCCTTGCTGTCTTTGAGCCAATTTCCTATATTTTTGGTTATTTTTTGTGAATATTTGGTTGGGTTTTAGTATGCCCATCAAATAACAATTTCTTTGTTATAACTAATTTAATTTTGGATTAAGTTGAATCTTCTCAAGTTGGATTGTTGGTTCTTTGAAGGTTGTTGGCTAGGTCCTCTAGAGTAATTATTTGTGAAATCTACCTCAAGGTTGATTTGGTTTTACCCTTTTTCTTGGTAAGTTGAAAACTTAAGTAATTAATTGTTTGATGTTAGTTATTAAACTATTAATTTAAAATCTTATTTATGTTTAGGATTTGTCTATTTGAAATCTTTGAGCGAAATAAATTTTGTTTAGCTATTCTCAGGTAAGAGGTTCTACTATTAGACCCTTACATTAGGTTTTTCCTATGATGCATTAACGTAGCTATGATGCATGTGATGTGACTGTTAGGGATGTTATATATTGATAGCTACATAGAAAATCGTTATGTATGACTGAGCTATGTTATGACTAAGATACATTATGAATGAGACATGCTATGATTAGATATGCTATGATTGAGATATGTCTGATTGAACTATATGATGACAAGGATATGTTATGAATAAGATATGATATTTATGTTATGATATATGTATAAGCTATGGTGTTCTGTTAGCTTTATCTGTTAGAGTCGTACCATATGGGTATCCCTCGAGATCACCACCTATTTATGTTTGTATGGCCTGTTGGCTTTTTGGCCCTAATCTCAAATTAATTAATTTTAATTAATTAATTAATTTTAATTAAGTAATTTATTTATTTATTGATGATAACAAATCTAATTTTTTTATTGATAATTTTATTAATTTGAAGGTCCATAACGTAGAGCTTGGAAAAATGATTCTAACGCCTCTTGAATCACCCAAATCAAAGCTCAAACGAAAAAGATATTGCTAAAAGAAGCTTAATGGAAAAATACCCGAGATAGTGACGTGGCGGCCAAGTATTCAATTTGAACCAA
>JBBPDI010000004.1:6900288-6911463 GCA_037974545.1 Cucumis variabilis
GTAACCCATGCTTTGTTTGAAATACAATGGTTCAGACACTTTCCAGACTTTCGTAATCACGTGCTAGCATAAATTTTGATTAAGAAATCTAGACTCGAAACTCATACTTGTAAATAATCATGGAATTCAAATTATTTCAAAGCTTGTAAATAAATATGTAGATCAGTCAATCATACTTAAAATTTGGGAGAAAACAAAACAAATTGTTTTTAAAACTGGTTTTGGTCACTCACAATCTTAAGCTTAGTTTCCTGATCTGTAAATCCAACCTATTTCTTTTTGGCCTGTCAAACAACCATAACCAAGAATTAAAAACCTAAATTTTATGATCTTCTCATATTATGTTTGTCATATAGGATATTGTTAAAGAAGTCCCTCCTTAAAAAAAAATATAATCCATACTCTACAATTGTTTTCTCGGAAAATTCTAGATTCACAGCACAACATTCCAATGCTCATAACTCTTTCAATACTCAACCAAATTTAGATTTCTTTATGTCAAAATATTCATTTTAGGTCCTATAAAATTTACCTCAAGACATCAAAGTCTAATTACTTGTGAATAATATCAGATAGCCCTTGAAACCGAACCACTCTAAATTCGCGTAAACAACAATCCCTTTATCTTGTGCCTGTAATTAAACTTATTTTTAGTCGTTTTTGGATTACGGTTTATTCATAAAAGTTCTAGTAAATTGAATAAGCTTTCCAACCATACCAAATAGAGATTCTAACTCCATTGGTACACCCTGAAATACAGAAAAAACCAGAGGTCTCCTGAATTCGCGAGAAAAACACATGCCCTGTGTTCACTTAATTCAGTTTGTGCAGCTTGAAATCTAAAAAAAAGCCAGAGGTGTTCTTAGTAAACTGTAGAGGAATTGATTTTTGCAAACTTCTTGTGTTCTTCAACCAAAATTAATTGAGCTTATTCTTCTTTCTCTCTCAGTATTCTTTCCCTTTGAACTCTCTGAAAGTTTGGTGTGGAAATGGTAAAGAAAAATGGTGAAAGAAGACTAAAAACGAAATTAGGGTGGATCAGTATGAAAGAAGACAAAACCCACCTCTTTTCTCCTTTATCCTTTCTTTTCTTTTGTCTTTACTTTAACTAAAAATTACCAATGTATATTATATATTTCCATGTACATATATAATTAATTTCCCTTTTTCCCTTTATTTCTTTCACATAAAAAAAATAAATTAAATTAGAATAGGCTAAGAAAATATCGGGTTTACATTTTTTGGCTCTTTCATGCCAAGAACTTCATAAGCACCCAAAAATGAGGCCACCCAGTAGTGAGATGCAAATTTTCGAGGGCGCCAACATCTTTCAAAGTTGGATCCTTTCTTCGTAGACTATTGCATTGGCCCTTTTTGAACCGTTTCGAGACGAAAATAGAAACTGAGTCTTTGGCATATATTTTTTTGCTCTTCCATGCAGAGAACTTCATAAGCACTCAAAATAAGGCCACTCAGTAGTTAGATATGAATTTTTGAGGTTGTCGACATCGTTCAAAGTTGGGTCCTTTCTTCGTGGGCTATTGCATTGGCCATTTTTGGACCGTTTTGGGACGAAAATACAAACTGAGTCTCAGGCATATTTTTTTTGGCTCTTCCATGCAGAGAACTTCATAAGAACTCAAAATGAGGCCACCCAGTAGTTAGATGCGAATTTTTAAGGCCGCCGACATCGTTCGAAATATGGTCCTTTCTACGTAGGCTATAGCACTGGCCCTTTTTGGACCGTTTTGGGACGAAAGTAGAAATTGAGTCTCGGGCATATTTTTTTGGCTCTTCCATGCATAGAACTTCATAAGAACTCAAAATGAAGCCACCCAGTAGTTAGATGTGAACTTTCGAGACCGCCGACATCGTTCGAAGTTGGGTCCTTTCTTGGTAAACTATAGTATTGACCCTTTTTGGACCGTTTTGGGAGGAAAATAGAAACAGAGTCTCTGGCAGATTTTTTTTGGCTCTTACATGTAGAGAAATTCATAAGCGCTCTAAATGAGGCCACCCATTAGTTCCATGAGAATTTTTTAGGCCGCCGACATCGTTCGAAGTATGGTCCTTTCTTCGTAGGCTATAGCATTCGCCCTTTTTGGACAGTTTTGGGATGAAAATAGCAACTGATTATCAGGCATATTTTTTTTTTGGCTTTTCCATGCAGAGAACTTCATAAGCACTCAGAATGAGGCTGCATAATTGTTAGATGCAAATTTTCGAGTCTGCCGACATCGTTCGAAGTTGGGTCCTTTCTTCGTAGCTTATAGCATTGGCCATTTTTGGACAGTTTTGGGACGAAAATAGCAACTCAGTCTCGGGCATATTTTTTTTGGTTCTTCCATATAGAGAACTACATAAGCACTCAAAATGAGGCCACCCAGTAGTTAGATGCACATTTTTGAGGCCGCTGACATCGTTTGAGGTACGGTCCTTGCTACGTAGGCCATAGGATTGAAATTTTTTGGACCGTTTTGGGATGAAAATAGAAACTGAGTCTCGAGCATATTTTTTTTTGGCTCTTCCATGCAGAAAACTTCATAAGCGCTCAAAATGAGTCCATCGAGTAGTCATATGCCAATTTTCGAGGCCAACGACATCGTTCGAAGTTGGTTCCTTTCTTCGTAAGCTATAGCATTGGCCTTTTTTAGACCGTTTTGAGACGAAAATAGAATCTTAGTCTCGGGCATATTGTTTTTGGCTCTTCCATACCAAGAACTTCATATGCACTCAAAATGAGGCCACCCAATAGTTAGATGTGAATTTTCGAGTCCGCTAACATGGTTCGAAGTTGGGTCCTTTCTTCGTGGCCTATTGCATTGGCCCTTTTTGGACCGTTTTGGGACGAAAATAGAAGCTGAGTATCGGGCATATTTTTTTTGGCTCTTCCATGCAGATAACTTCATAAGCACTCAAAATAAGGCCACCCAGTAGTTAGATGCAAATTTTCAAGGCCACCGACATCGTTCGAGGTATGGTCCTTTCTTCGTAGGCTATAGCATTGGTCCAGTTTGGACCATTTTGGGACGAAAATGAAAACTAAGTCTCGGACATATTTTTTTGGCTTTTCCATGCAGAGAACTACATATGCACTTAAAATGAGGCCACCCAGTAGTTAGATGCGAATTTTCTAAGCCGCCGACATCGTTTGAGGTATGGTCCTTTCTATGTATGATATTGCATTGGCCCTTTTTGGACCGTTTTGGGACTTAAATAGAAATTGAGTCTCGGGCATATTTTTTTTGGCTCTTCCATGCAGAGAACTTCATAAGTTCTAAAATGAGGCCACCCAGTAGATAGATGTGAATTTTTGAGATCGCCGACATCGTCCGAAGTTGGGTCCTTTCTTCGTTGGCTATAACATTGGTCCTTTTTGGACCGTTTTAGGACAAAAATAGAAATTGAGTCTCGGACATATTTTTTTTGGCTCTTACATACCAAGAACTTCATAATCACTCAAAATGAGGCAACTCAATAGTTAAATGTGAATTTTCGAGGCCGCCAACATCGTTCGAGGTATGGTCCTTGCTACGTAGGCCATAGCATTGGCATTTTTTGGACTGTTTTGGGACAAAAATTGAAACTGAGTCTTGGGCATATTTTTTTTTGTTCTTCCATGCATAAAACTTCATAAGCGCTCAAAATGATTCCACTGATTAGATAGATGCAAATTTTTTAGGCCTCCGACATCGTTCGAAGTTGGGTACTTTCTTCGTAAGCTATAGCATTGGCAATTTTTGAACTGTTTTGGGACAAAAATACAAACTGGGTCTCGGGCATATTTTTTTGGCTCTTCCATGCAGAGAACTACATGTGCACTCAAAATGAGGCCACCCAGTAGTTAGATGTGAATTTTTGAGTTTGCCGACATCGTTCGAAGTTGGGTCTTTTCTTCATAGGCTATAGCATTGGTACTTTTTGGACCGTTTTGGGACGAAAATAGAAACTAAGTCTCTGTCATATTTTTTTGACTCTTCCATATAGAGAACTTCATAAGCACTAAAAATGAGGCCACCCAGTAGATAGTTGTGAATTTTTTAGTCCGCCGACATCATTCAAAGTTGGGTCCTTTCTTCGTATGCTATAGGAGTAGCCCTTTTTGGACCGTTTTGGGAGGAATATAGCAACTGAGTCTCGGGCATATTTTTTTGGCTCTTCCATGCTGAGAGCTTTATAGGCACTAAAAATGAGGCCACCCAATAGTTAGATGCAAATTTTTTAGTCTGCCGACATCATTCGAAGTTGGGTCCTTTCTTCGTATGCTATAGGAGTAGCCTTTTTTGGACCATTTTGGGAGGAAAATAGCAACTGAGTCACGGACATATTTTTTTTGGCTCTTCCATGTTGAGAGCTTCATAAGCACTAAAAATTAGGCCACAAATTTGTTAGATGCGAATTTTTGAGTCCGCCGACATCGTTCTAAGTTGGGTGCTTTCTTCGTAGGCTATAGGAGTGGCCCTTTTTGGATTGTTTTGGGAGGAAAATAGAAACTGAGTCTTGAGCTTATTTTTTTTGGCTCTTCCATGCATACAACTTCATAAGTGCTCAAAATGAGGCCACCTAGTAGATAGATGCAAATTTTTGAGGCGGCCAACATCGTTCGAAGTTGGGTCCTTTCTTCGTAGGCTATAGCATTGGCCTTTTTTGGACGGTTTTGGGACGAAAATAGAAACTGAGTCCGGGCATAAGTTTTTTGGCTCTTCAATACCAAGAACTTCATAAGCACTCAAAATGAGGCCACCTATTAGTTAGATGCGAGTTTTTGAGTCCCCCGACATTGTTCGAAGTTGGGTCCTTTCTTCGTAGGTATAGCATTGGCCCTTTTTGGACCGTTAAGGAACGAAAATGAAAACTGAGTGTCGGGCATATTTTTTTTGGCTTCATAAACACTCAAAATAATGCCACCCAGTAGTTAAATGCAAATTTTTAAGGTCAACAACATCGCTCGAGGTATGGTCCTTTCTACGTAGGATATAGCATTGGCCCTTTTTGGACCGTTTTGGGACGAAAATAGAAACTGAGTCTTGAGCATATTTTTTTTGGTTCTTCCATACCAAGAACTTCATAAGCGCCTAAAATGAGGCCACCCAGTAGTTAGATGTGAATTTTCGAGTCCGTCGACATCGTTCAAAGTTGGGTCCTTTCTTCGTAGCTTATAACATTGGCCCTTTTTGGACAGTTTTGGGACAAAAATAGAAACTAAGTCTCGGGCATATTTTTTTTGATTCTTCAATACCAAAAACTTCATAAGCGCTCAAAATGAGGCCACCCAGTGGTAGTTGCGAATTTTTGAGGCCGCCGACATCTTTCAAAGTTGGGTCCTTTCTTCGTAGGCAATAACATTGGCCTTTTTTGGACCGTTTTGGGAAGAAAATAGAGACTTAGTTCGGGCATATTTTTTGGCTACTCCATACCAAGAACTTCATAAGCACTCAAAATGAGGTCACCCAGTAGTTAGATGCGAGTTTTTGAGTCCGCAGACATCGTTCGAAGTTGGGTCCTTTCTTCGCAGGTATAGCATTGGCCCTTTTTGGACCGTTCTGGAACGAAAATGAAACTGAGTCTGGGCATATTTTTTTTGGCTTTTCCATACAGAGAACTTCATAAGCACTCAAAATGATGCCACCTAGTAGTTAGATGCAAATTTTCGAGGTCGACAACATCGTTCAAGGTATGGTCCTTTCTAGATAGGCTATAGCATTGGCCCTCTTTGGACCGTTTTGGGACGAAAATAGAAACTGAGTCTCGGGGATATTTTTTTTCGCTCTTCCATACCAAGAACTTCATAAGCACTCAAAATAAGGCCACCCAATAGTTAGATGCAAATTTTTGACTCCTCCGACATCGTTTGAAGTTGGGTCCTTTCTTCGTAGGCTATAGGAGTAGCCCTTTTTAGACAATTTTGGGACAAAAATAGAAACTGATTTTCGAGCATATTTTTTTTGGCTCTTCCATGCATAGAACTTCATAATCACTAAAAATGAAGCCACCCAGTAGTTAGATGTAAATTTTTGAGGCCACCAACATCGTTCGAAGTTGGGTCCTTTCTTCGTAGGCCATAGAAGTGGCCATTTTTGGACCGTTTTGGGATGAAAATAGAAACTGAGTCTCAGGCATATTTTTTTAGGCTCTTCTATACCAAAAACTTCATAAGAACTCAAAATGAGGCCACCCAGTAGTTAGATATGAATTTCCGAGCCCGCCTACATCGTTCGAAGTATGGTCCTTTCTACGTAAGCTATAACATTGACCCTTTTTAGACCGTATTGGGACAAAAAAAGAACCTGAGTCTTGGGCATATTTTTTAGGCTCTTCCATACCCAGAACTTTATAAGCACTCAAAATGAGGCCATCCAGTAGTTAGATGCAAATTTTCGAGGAAGCCGACATCGTTCGAAGTATTGTCCTTTCTACGTAGGTAATAGCATTGGCCCTTTCTGGACCGTTTTGGGACGAAAATAGAAACTCAGTCTTGGGCATATTTTTTTGGCTCTTCCATGTAGAGAACTTCATAAGCACTCAAAATGAGGCCACCCAGTAGTTAGATGAGAATTTTTTAGGCCGCCGACATCGTTCGACGTTGGGTCGTTTCTTTGTAGGCTATAACATTGGCCCTTTTTGGATCATTTTTGGAAGAAAATAGAAACTGAGTCTCGGGCATTATTTTTTAGGCTATTCCATTCCAAGAACTTCATAAGCACTCAATATTAGGCCACCAAGTAGTTAGATACTAATTTTCGAGACTGCCGACATCGTTCGAAGTTGGGTCCTTTCTTTGTAGGCTATATCATTGGCCCTTTTTGGACCGTTCTGGAACGAAAATGAAAACTGAGTCTCGGGCATATTTTTTTTGGCTTTTCCATGCAGAGAACTACATAAGCACTCAAAATAATGCCACCCGGTAGTTAAATGCAAATTTTTAAGGTCGACAACATCGCTCGAGGTATGGTCCTTTCTACGTAGGATATAGCATTGACCCTTTTTGGACCGTTTTGGGACGAAAATAGAAACTCACTCTCGAGAATATTTTTTTTTGGTTCTTCCATACCAAGAACTTCATAAGCTCTTAAAATGAGGCCATCCAGTAGATAGATGCAAATTTTCTAGGCCGCCGACATCGTTCGAAGTTGGGTTCTTTCTTCGTAGGCTATAGCATTGGCCCTTTTTGGATCGTTTTGGGACAAAAATAAAAACTGAGTATCGGGCATATGTTTTTGGCTCTTCCATGCAGTGAACTTGATAAGAACTTAAAATGAGGTCACCGAGTAGTTAGGTGCCAATTTTCGAGGCCGCCGACATCATTAGAAAAATGGTCCTTTCTTCGTAGGCTAGAGCATTAGTCCTCTTTGGACCGTTTTGGGATGAAAATATAAACTATCTCGGGCATATTTTTTTTTGGATTTTCTATGTAGAGAACTTCATAAACACTCAAAATTATTCCACCGAGTAGTTAGATACGAATTTTCGAGGCTGCCAACATCTTTCGAAGTTGGGTCCTTTCTTCGTAGGCAATAGCATTAGCCCTTTTTGGACCGTTTTGGGACGAAAATAGAAACTCAGTCTCGGGCATATTTTTTTTTGGCACTTCCATGTAGAGAACTTCATAAGCACTCAAAATGAGGCCATCCAGTAGTTAGATGCGAATTTTTGAAACCTCCGACATCGTTCAAAATTGGGTCCTTTCTTCATAGGCTGTAGTATTGGTCCTTTTTGGACCTTTTTGGGACGAAGATAGAAACTCAGTCTCGGGCATATTTTTTTAGGCTCTTCCATATGAAAAAATTCATAAACACTAAAAATGAGACCACCCAGTAGTTAGATGCAAATTTTCGAAGCCGTCGACATTGTTTGACGTTGGGTCTTTTCTTCGTAGGCTAAAGCATTTGCCCTTTTTTGACCGTGTTGGGACGAAAATAGAACCTGAGTCTCGAGCATATATTTTTAGGCTCTTCCATACAAATAACTTCATAAGCACCTAAAATGAGGTCACCCAAGAGTTGGATGCGAATTTTGAGGCCTCCGACATCGTTCGAAGTTGGGCCCTTTCTTCGTAGGCTATAGCATTGGCCCTTTTTGGACCATTTTGGGATAAAAATAGAAACTGAGTCTCGGTCATATTTTTTTTGGCTCTTCCAAACAAAAACCTTTATAAGCTCTCAAAATGAGGCCACCTAGTAGTTAGATGCGAATTGATGAGTCCATCGACATCGTTCGAAGTTGGGTCCTTTCTTCGTAGGCTATAGTATTGGCCCTTTTGGGACCATTTTGGGATAAAAATAGAAACTGAGTCTCGGTCATATTTTTTTTGTCTCTTCCAAACAAAAACCTTCATAAGCTCTCAAAATGAGGCCACCTAGTAGTTAGATGCGAATTGATGAGTCCATCGACATCGTTCAAAGTTGGGTCCTTTCTTCGTAGGCTATAGCATTGGTCCTTTTTGGACCATTTTGGGACGAAAATAGAAACTCAATCTTGAGCATATTTGTTTTTGTTCTTCCATGTAGAGAACTTCATAAGTGCTCAAAATCAAGCCACCCAGTGTATAGATGTGAATGTTTGAGCCCGCTGACATCGTTCAAACTTGGGTCTTTCTTCGAAGGTTATAGCATTGCCCCTTTCTAGATCGTTTTGGGACAAAAATAGAAACTGAGTCTCGGGTATATTATTTTGGCTTTTCCATGTAGAAAACTTTATAAGCACTTAAAATGAGGCCACCCAGTAGATAGATGTGAGTTTTTTAGGCCGGCAACATCGTTCGAAGTTGGGTCCTTTCTTCATAGGCTATAGCAATGGTTCTTTTTGGACTATTTTGGGACGACAATAGAAACTGAATCTCTGTCATATTTTTTTGACTCTTCCATGCAGAGAACTTTACAAGCACTCAAAATGAGGCCACCCAGTAGTTATATGTGAATTTTCGAGGCCACCGACATCGTTCGAAGTTGGGTCCTTTCTTGGTAGGCTATAGCATTGGCCTTTTTTGGGACAAAAATGAAAACTGAGTCTCGGACATATTTTTTTTTTGCTTTTCGATGCAGAGAACTTCATAAGGACTCAAAATGAGGTCACCCATTAGTTAGATGCGAATTTTCGAGGCTACCAACATTGTTTGAGGTATGGTCCTTTCTACATAGGCTTTAGCATTGGCCCTTTCTGGACCGTTTTGGGACAAAAATAGAAACTGAGTCTCGGGCATATTTTTATTGGTTCTTCCTTGAAGAGAACTTCATAAGAACTTAAAATGATGCCACCCAGTAGATAGATGCAAATTTTTGAGGCCGCCAACATCATTCGAAGTTGGGTCCTTTCTTCGTAGGCTATAGCATTGGCCCTTTTTGGACCGTTTTGGGACGAAAATAGAAACTGAGTCTTGGGCATATTTTTTTTTGGCTATTCTATACTAAAAACTTAATAAGCACTCATAATGAGGCCACCCAGTAGTTAGATGCAAATTTTTGAGTCTGCCAACGTTGTTCGAAGTTGAGTCCTTTCTTTGTAGGCTAGCATTGGCTCTTTTTTAACCGTTTTGGGACGAAAATACAAAATGAGTTTCGTGCATATTTTTTTTTTGTTCTTCCATGTAGAGAATTTCATAAGTGCTCAAAATCAGGCTAGCCAGTAGATAGATCCGAATTTTCAAGCCTGTCGACATCGTTCGAAGTTGCGTCCTTTCTTCGAAGGTTATAACATTGACCCTTTTTAGACCGTTTTGGGATGAAAATAGAAACTAAGTCTCGGGCATATTTTTTTTATCTCTTCCATGCAAATGGTGGAATTTATGTCCTAAAACTCGTAGTTTGTAGACATATTCTATTCAATAAAGTCGTTATTGATACTATAATCTGAAAGCCAATAAAACCAATGATCGAAGGCTATTATGTAGACTAGAACTTGATGTATAGACATAAAAGTGGATCAAGTCATAGCCTATGGTGAGGGGAATGCAACTATAGTGAGGGGAGTGCGACTACGGGACTTTAGTGGAATGACTCGTTAGTTAACGAAGGTTGATTAACTCGGTCTAAAAGAGTTTAGCCAGTTAACCTGGAATCATTGAAGTCCATGATCTATAGGTCCATTAGGTTCTCCCGCTAGCTCAGAAGGAGTCAACTTAGAACATTATGATGGAATAATTCAAATTGTTCGAATTAGGTAAAGAAAGAGAAACTGACAAATATATCTGATATAGTCATCAGTTATAACTTAAAATAGAGCTTCATATTTAAATATCACAATTTAATTGAACGATTTTTCAATTTTTTCTTAAATACCATCACCATTGTCTTTAATACTACTATTACTATTGTAGTAGAAAAAAATGTATATAAATCTATCACAACTGATAGACATATGGTTATTGATTATCATTAGATAATAATAATAATGATAGGAAGATAATGATACTTGAAAATACAAAGGAAACAATCTCAATAGAAACTAAATCATGTTTGTAAAAGAAATTCAATCATACTTATGACAATAAATTCATTGAAAACACATTACAAATACACCAACTTTAAAGGTGGATGAGTATACACTGGCTTACATCATTTATGGTATTTTATGTTTTAGTACTATTAATTCCAAATAATTTGTATAGAAAATTTGTGTTCTAACCCTTCCGGGTGAGGTTGAGCGACAGCGGATGTCTGTATAACTCCGACCCCTGTCTGGACGGAGCAGCCTTGCCGGTCTTTACCGTCGATCTGTAAACCATCTACGAACCTCAAACTAAATCATCCTATTTTTCTTTCATACTTCTTCAATTCAAGACTAAATCATCAATCCTCATTCATGGCTACTGACTTCACATCCTTTCCCGTAATCGGTAATCATATTCAAATTACTTCCTCACCTTTTCAATTCTAGTTTCATGTTCTTTGCAATTTCTGAATCATGGGTTTTGGTTAGTTTCGTAAAAGAAGATTCAAAATGGCGAGGAAGTAAAACGGACTTGCAATTCCTCCTTGGAATTTCAAAATTTTATTTCTTTTTCTGATTAATTCAAACCCTTTTTTGTTCAGATGTTGGCCCTCTTATGGAAAAGAGAGATGATCCCAAAATGGGAGAGGATGCAAATGTAATTGAAGTTGTCAAGCAATTAGATCAAGCTTGTAGAGAGACTGGCTTCTTTTATGCGGTATTTCTATTGTATCCCTTCCTCTCTTTCGA
>JBBPDI010000004.1:6935276-6951371 GCA_037974545.1 Cucumis variabilis
AGGGGATCGGGAGGAGAGTTGAGGAGCGTTGGTGAAGCCGGAGAGGAGCTCCACCGCCATTGAATTAGGAAGGGGAAGAAGAGGAGGAAGAAGAAGAATCAGGTTGAAAGGGAGATTGAATCATTCAATTGAAGAGAAGAAGAAGAAGAAGAAGGGGGTTATTAATATAAACAAAAAGAAAAAAGAAAAAAAGGAAAAATGAAGGTCTTAAAAGCAACAATTGATTGATTGATATTTGATCCTCTCTGTGTGGTCTTCTCATTGACCAATGTTCTCCTTCCTCATCACTCATGGGCCCCTCTATTAATCTTTTTACTTTTTCTTTGAAATTATGGTTTTCGTATCCACTTTGATTCTAACTCAATTCATATACATTCAAACACCATACCCTTTATCCTTTATATTTACGTACAATCATTTATAATTACAATTTACTTTCTAAAATTTGATTCAAATATTTTCAATTGATAGAGTTAAATTTGTAACTAAACCTACTTTTATATGTCTTGAATTAGGTTGGACTAGATGTTTTCTTTTTATTTCTCTTTGAAAGTAAAAATTTATTTGAGAATATAGAATAAACAAAAATTAAAGACATTCTTTTTAAGCTTGGAATGCTTTTTCCATTTTTCTTTCTTACCCTTTTTTTCTTGGAAAGACCACTTCATAAACCAACAACTAACTACAGTTAAAGGCTCCTTTCAAAGCAGAGAATACCCAACCAAAGTTACCAGAGATCAAATAGGTCTCCACAAATAGAAACCTTAAAAGGAAGCAGTCTTTAATCAACGCAAAAATAACACCAGAAGCCAAAAAGTGGGTGAAATGTACTAAAATAGTGTGTTCTTAGGCTTAAAATTTTGTTAGTTTTATTGATAATTTATGTTCTTTAATGTTTTATTATGAGAATTGGAGCATTTGAACTAGAATAGACTAATTTGAGAGGAACGAATACCACTAGAATAGGTTAAAATAGGTCAAAGTTTGAGTTAGGGCAAAAGAATGGGTCAAAGTTGATGAAAAGTGGCCAACTAAGGCAAAGACATGAAAAATGATGTCATAATTTAGCCATAATTCTTGATCTGGGTGGACATTGTAGATGACTGACTACTTGCTTTTTTTTCATTCTTTATCCATCTACCACATTATATTTTAGATTTTCTTTTATCTACTCATGGTAATCATCAAATTAGATAGTTAAAAATTTTATCTTTTACTTATCATTAATCCTACAGTAATTTTAATAAATGTTTGTCCATACAAAAGAAGTTGTGCATCGATTCTCATCATCATATTCTGAAAAATTATCTAGAGTAGTATTCTACCGAGGTTGAAAGGCAAAATTAATTGAAAGAAAAAACGTCAATGCGTGTCGAAGATAGATCGAGTTCAATGACTGAGTCTTTCTTTTCTTCTATACTTCAATTCATCATGTTTAGCGTTACTTTTTCACGACACATCATGAGTGGCTAAGTTGTTTTTAGTCATAAGGTTTGATGGATTTAACATTGTTGGTAAATCTTTTTGCATCCACAACTTTGTTGAATGAAATCAAAACCCCACGATATGTTTTTACTAAATGAATGTTCTTAAATCAACTATTTACTGTTTTCTTTAAATTATGTTTATAAATTTTCGAATACCGAAATATAGTAAGAATTTCGATCGATTGTTAGAAGAATCAAATATATATCTAATTTTCAAAGGACAACGTTCGATCTCTTTAACTATTTTAACTATACTATAACCAGATGGTGTGCACTTGTGCAACATTAGCAGGCAAAAGCAATAAATTATAATAACGCTTACAACGAACAAACATAATATTGTCCAAATTGATTATGGAGTTTACAAACTATTCGATCAAAAAACTGGTGAAACTCTATGCAGAACATTATACCTTATAGCCCAATTAAGTATAGTAAAAAGGGAGTTCATGCCAAGATCCAAATTAACCTACTTAGCCACAACTAAGAATGAGGTTGAAGTTGACCCCACATTTTATAAATGGAATATGATAAATACACCTATCTAGATATACTTATACCCATATAATCTAGATACACATATACACATATATATGAATTCAATTCTTAAAAGATGAACTTATTTGAGAGGAAAAATAAGTTATATGCGATAGATTACATATAGATCTATCATTAATACATATGTGATAGATTACAAAAATTTCTAAAAGTAAAAATTATAATATGCAATCAAATAAACCACAACTACCCGCTACATTATCATGGGTTAAAACTAGTAATATGAAAAAAAAAAAAGAAGTGTATATCTCTACTTACCTGTCCCTAGAGTCAAACTAAGACACTTATATACATAGTGTCAAAATTGAAGTGAAATAATGTGAAATTTTGAATAATAATATGTATGTTGGGGGAAATACCATAAAACCATAGCTTAAAAGATGGGACATTGAATTATGATTAGGTCAAAATATTAGACTTTACCAATCGTCTCAACTACGGCAAATGAAAAACAAATAATAATAATAATTGTAGAGACTAGAGAATAAGTTAAGCAATGCCAACATGCATATCATATTCAATTCGGTTGACTTTTTAGTTTACATTTCTTTTTTTTGTTTTTTCTATTTGTTTTCTTCTAATTTACCATTTTTATTGTTGATTGCTAATTTACTTTTTAAAATTTACACAAGAAAGAAATATATATTATTTATTATACCATTTTATTAAATAATGGGTTTTAACTAAAAGATTTCAACATGTAACCTGTTTTTTTTATTAAAAGCTAAAATGTCTTGTTTAGATGAATTATTATACATATATACATATTTTGAGTTTTCGCTCTTTTTTAGGTACACACATGTGTGTGTATATATATATTCATCTATGATTTAGTCTTTTATTATTATATATACTTGTGACAGCAAAGAACATTTGTTTTATACATGTATTGGTCAAGATTTTGAATGTCACATGAACTCATAGGCAAGTTGCAATATGAATAAATAAATAATATATTGGATTATTTTTCTTTAAAATAATAGTTCATCTACTAAAGAATATATTGAGAAGATCACCTTTATCATTCAAATGATATGAAAGGTAGTATACTTAATGATATTTTGTGATATGTAGGGAAAAAGTGAATTTTGATTATATATAGATTTATTAGCTCTATTAAATAAACTTTCAATTTCATTAAATTGATGGTTGGATGGATTTTTGTCGCATTGATTTGATTACACAAAATCTATCACAAGCACTAATCTTATTGGCAAGATCAAGTGGAGTACATAAAGCCATGTTTGTTTCTTGATTAGAAGAACCACAGTCAAAGAAACCAAGGAGGGGAATTGTTGTTAAAGGAAGTAAATTGCATAAAACAAAGACATAAAATAAAAGTTTTGAATTAATGATAAAGAGAGATCTTAGGTTCGGTTATATTCATCTGTCCCTATTCTAAGAATTTGATCATATAATTCTTTGGACTCAATTGAGTAATTGCTATTCCTGATTAATTTAATTAGAAAAGCTAAATTAAATAACTATCCTAAATAACCAACTTGTGTGAGAGTTGATTCAATGAAAAGCATACAATGTTCAATTTGTATTCATTGTATTAAGATCAAATCTCAAGTTAGAGTCGATCGTATAATTTTCAATCATCTGATAAAACAATTGTTTGGTTCAATCCAAAGTCGACTAGAGCAATCCTAAATCTTAAATAGATTAACGAGCTAACCTAATTCGTTATCTCTTGCAATTTACATACAATCCAAAAAAGTAAAGTGCACATCAATTGAAATCATAAATCATTTGGAGTTCGGTCATATGAATTATAATCATTAAAAACAGAATCCAAACTGACTATACAAGAATTTAGTTCAAACTCTCACAATATAATGCAATTAAGGAAAATGTCTAGAAACCCAAGTCAAAATGTAGTACCTTATCCCCTCATTCACATAAAAAAAATCATGGGGAAAAATCAAAGCAAATGAACAGACACAAAAGAGAGCAAAAAACAGAGAAAAAGCAATTTAGGAACGGTTAGAGTGGATGATGTTTAACTTAGGTGGAAAAAATAAATTTTATAATATTTGCATGGCACCACAACGCTAGGAACAGCACCACAACGTTGATGGAACTCACGATGCTACATGAATTGTACGAAAACAACTCGCTTTGTAGCTTTGTGCATAGCCCCATGAAGCGTCGTTGCGCTGTCAAGGCAGTGGCAAATTTTCCACTTTCTGTTAATCCAATTTGGTGCTTGTTTTGCCTGTTTTAGGTCGGTTTCAAAGTTTACGTCTAATTCTATCACTTATTTGTTCAAATATTACAAAAAGAAAATTTTAAAAATAGTAATTTTACAAAACATTTACAACCTATAAAAAATTCTATATATGCTATAGTGATAGAATCCAAAATTTTAATATAGTTTGTAAATATTTTAATTTATTTTGTTATTTTTAAAAATATTTCTATTACAAAATAGCTAAATGGAAAAATAATATTGTTGAACTATTCAAAATTAAGTGGAACTAATTGACCATAAAAATAAGTGATAAGTTTTATTGTTGATTAAATTTATGCTAATTCATTCACTAATTTTTAAAAAACAAAGGTAAAAGATATTCATAAACTTATTAATTTTAATGAATAAGTATTTGGCTAGAGTTTGTGTTTCTAATTCAAGAGTCAATTCAAGTATAATCGTAAAACCATGAAACTTTAAACTTCAATGCAATATCCAATGTTTATCCAAGTACTTTTTTTCTTGTTGTTTGAACCTTCATTGATTAAATGGATGTCCCAATTATATTGATGGCTTATATGTATCCCATGCATGATTTCAAGATGCACATTATTATTTGAATGATTGGTTGCTTATAGAAGCATAACCGTTACCTTAAAAAATATGTTATCTAATCTCGCTTAATTTAAAATTATTTTATGGTTATATATTTTAATTAGACTATTTTGTAAGTTGTGAAAAACAAATGGTAAGATTGAGTAACGATGTCAAAATGAATTATAATTCATTGTAAACAAAGTTAATTTGCATTAACGGGAGTAAAAAGAATGCAAAGAAGGCCTAATTGGCCTTTGCATTGCAGCACGTCTACCCCTTACAACATGTAAGGCAGTAGCTCCATTTTTCGTGAATAGTGCACAATGTCACAGTGCTGCCTTAGAATCCTACGATGTTTCTATGTCTGATCGTTGTAGGAGGGGTTTCGTTAGTACTATAGTGTTGTACCTAGCGCCATAATGCCATTAATATTTTATAATATCGAAATTCCTTGAATTTGATATATAGTGCTACTTTATTTATGAGTTATTTACGAATTTGATCCTATAGTTTATAAAAGTTCAATATATAAACTCTCTAACCTAATAACGTCATATTGTATTTTGAAAAATTCTCCCTAATAGAATTGTTCTCCCTTTTCTCTGTAGACGTTGCTAATATATTGTTACTGAACCACATATATCTCTATGTCGATTCCTATACGTTTTTGTATCGTTTAGTTGTTGATTTTGTAACATATCAATATGTTGTTTTCACCGCTTAGATATATTACTAAATCACGTATACTTTTGATCCAACCATTTTTGAACATCTTCCACTATACTTCCTAAGTTATTTTTGTTTGTTTATGTTTCTAAACTCTTCTCCATTGCCCGACATGTTGAGAATGAGCTAAGGTACTCCTAGTTCTAGCTTGGATTTCTAGTGATTATACTTTTTAATAATTATGTTCATATTGTCGGACACGTGTGGATTTTATGATTAACGCTTTCAATTGATGTGCAATTAGCGTTGTTGGCTTGTACACAGGTTGTAAGAAGAAATGAGTTAAGTTATGTTGCCTAATTTATTTAGATTTAATATTGTTCTAATAAACTCTGAATTCAACCAAATAATTTTTCAATTAGGTGCTTGAAAATTAAACTATCAACATAACTTGAGCTTTGAACTTTAATGCGATTAGTACAAATTGAATCTTACATGCTAATTTTCATCGAATCAACTTGTACTAGTTAGTTTCTTAGGACAGTTTAATTAGTTTTTCTAATTAAATTAGTCAGGGATGACAATCACTCAATTAAGTTAAGAGGAGCCCATGGTCAAATTCTTGGAATAAGGAAAGATTGATATAACCCAATCTAGGTAAGCGATGCTTGTTCTTATATGTGTATTTGTTTTAGTCTATGTTATTATTTTTATTTGTGCAATCAGATTTTTTCGTATTAAATGAATAAACTTTTGATAATTTTATTTTTATGTTTAATGGAAGACATGTATTTTTGTTTAATGTTTAATTGAATTAGATGTGAATAAAATAAAAAATAAATCTTGAAGAAAATCATAAAACAAGAAATAGTTATCAAACACACATTTTCTGTTTTTGTTTTATTATTTTTTTTTTAAAAAAAACAAGAAACATAAACAGTTATCAAACACATCCCTGATTCTTGTTCTAAAAAAAGAAGAAACAGAGAACAGAAAACAGAAAACATAGAACAAGAAATAGAAAACAGGGAACAGAAACATTACCAAATGGAGTCAAAATTTCTCGAGAAAGAATTTGAGATTATATATTTTATCTTAGCTGGCAAATAAAGCATAAAGCAAATGAAATTGCATCAATTCAATACATAAATAGATTAGTTATATCATTGAACTTTCCTAGGGTGGTTCATCCACTAGTTCGTGTGAAAAAATTATATCATCTGGTATCAGAAAGATAATGAAGAACCTGAGGTTCTAAAGAACCATAATTTTGAGAAATAAGTGCACTTACATGTTTAATAGTTTTCACTAGCTGTTGTAGTATCTTTAGTAATTTTGTTATGTAAAAATAATAATTCTGCTAAGATATTGAAGTAGAATTAAACTATATTATGTTTAATTTGAGATTTAGCACACATGTATTTATTTCATTCTAATAGATCTAATTGTGATCTAGTTGGTTATGAAGATGCATATTATTTATCTAACTCATGCGATCTAGATCTTACATAGTTAGTTAGTACATATAGAAGATTTTTTATATTGTGATAGCTTATGAAGCAGATCGAAATTGTAAACCCATAGACCTTGTTGTTCCTAAGAATTTATGAAAGCGAAGTTTAGTGTTGTTTTGTTGCTTATGTTGATTACGTAACTATGTTGAAGGAAAGCCCAAGTGTTGAGGTGAAGAGAGATTGGCAGCCAAGTGAAGGGAAGAAGATAAGATTTGAGGATTTCTGACAAGTGTGTGGAATTGGCGTTTTGGGCTTACTAGGCACCATAGCTAAGGCATGAGGCATGTGGCGTGAGAACCTTTAATAAGTATATCCTAGGTGGCCAAAGAATGTCTTAGGCGACAAGGTTAGGTGTGGAGGGCAAACAAGCTAAGCATGGAGGCAAGCCAAGGAGGTGCATGCAAGGTGGACTTTGTGGCCAAAGTTTGTGAGGTTAGCAAGGTGTCTTGGTTTGAAGGTTTTGGGTGAGGAGCTTGATGCTAGGTCTTTTGGAAAGGTTCCTAGGCCTTCAAGGTTGTCGATTGGGTGGATGATAGGTGCTAATAACATGCAAGGCTTGGTTTTGCGGCATGTAGGAGGTGGTAAAGTTGCCATGCGGAGGTAGTACTTTAAGGTTAGTTAATTTGAAGAGAGCTCACAATTTTCTCGTGCGTTTTCCTTCAAACCAATTGAAAAAGCTTCCTAAAAATGTATACTTGTTAGGGTGAAGCTGTCAGATGAAGGAGGAACAAGGAAGATGGTGTTTGAGTTCAAGGAAAGAGGATAGGTCAAAATTTGGGGATTTTGAGCAATATGGAGTCTAAGGCTACAGATTGCATCTACGAATTTGAAGCTGCAATTTTGAGGTAAGATAGTTAAAAGACAATTCTTAATAAGTTTGAAGAAGGAATATTTTCATTTTAATGGCTAAATTAAAAGTTATGAGCGTTTAAAGTTGAAATAAATTTTCTAAAAATTTTTGCATCTTCTAAGTAAGCTCGAAGTTGATCGGAGCATCAAGGCGCGAGGTGCTAAGCGTGCACACGTTTCAAAGACAAAGAGTTTTTTTTTTTTTTTTGTCTTAAGTGGACACACAACATGACCAACGCATAGCCAAGCAACATCAGGTATGCAGTAGGCCATGCGCACGAGGGAGTTCAGATGTGGAGACATGACGTGGCATCCTTGACCAAGGCACTTGTCATTGTGAGCACGCAGTCAGGCATCTTGAAGGCCTATGCGCATGCGCGTGCTGCCTACCTTTCATGTCCAGAGGCCAGACATATCATCACACCATTTTTGGGTTTTTTTTTGTGATTTTTGAGCTAATTTTGAAAATTTTCTTATTTTAAAGGATTAAAATGAGTTTAAATTCTCTAAATTCATGCCCAGAAAAGATTAGACAAATCTATAAGTCAAGGAGCTAGCTTCCGTATGTGAATGTCAAAATGAACTTAATAGTGATTTATAAACATGTTTTACTAAGTATATTTAAGCATGTTTTGAGTTAATTTATTTGAGAACCTTGATTTACATCAAAGATTTCTATAACATGAGTTTGATTGATGAGTTTATTGAAAATATTTTCTTATATTAATTTATGAGCAAGCTTATCAATGTCGAGTTCTGAAAGTACTTGACTTAAATGTTGTTTAAACAAAGCTTGGTTTAGAGATATTTATAACATGCGTCGTATAAGTTGAGATAATGCTTTGAAGTATGAGATTGTTTTGAGCATGTTTTAGTCTATACCTAGGATTTTTTGAGATATATAGCAACCCTACGGGGGAGATTTTCTTGTGCACAGAGGTCCTTTGTCGAGGGTATTCAGTAGATGCGTAGAGTTTTCATTATTGAGACTAGGTGAGAGATGAGGGCCTCTACGAACGCCTAGATTTTTCATCTCATAGTAGTTATCACGAGATAGGATACTACTAATGCCTAGATTTTCATCTCATAAGTATCGCATTACGAGATAGGGCTCTATTGATGCCTAGATTTTCATCTCGTAGATCTACGTAGATTCAGGGTATAGCAAATAAAGAGAATATTTGAGACAACTATTTATGTTTAATAAATATATATTTTCTTTGCTTTCCTCAAATTTATTTACTTAAGTTGTTTATTACTCAATGATTTATTAAGTATGTTTAGTTTTAAAACTAGTCAGTTACTGAGCTTTATCATGCTTTCCAAAAATGTTTTCTTACTTTCCAGGTAGAGATCGTGAACTTGGCGCCTGACTTCATCCGCCTATTTGCTAGCGTCTTCTTGAGTTTCATAAATAGTATGTGTTGTACATTTGTATTTTCTTTGGCCTGTACAAGAGATGTTTCAATAGTGTTAGATATGGGTTGTTCAGGGTTTGTCTTTGAGTTGTATAAGCTTTGGTATTTGTTTTATGTGTTTATGTCTACTTTAGACTTGTGTTGGTTGGTGTAAGTTGAGTTTCAATATGTGTTTATATAAAATTTGTTTTTATTCCCATTATATATATGTATCATGTTTAGCTCAATTTTAATATAAGTAGGGTCAGCAGGTATCATTAGAAGGAGACCGATATCTGTTGACTTTACGTCATCTTTTAGGCTAAGAATAGGTGGTCGGGAGGGGGGTGGGGGTGGGGATGGGAATGTGACATGAATAACTACTTTAAATCATGCTGAAATATTGATGATGTACAACACTAGCCAACAATGTTTTTATGAGAAGACAAAGCATCAAATGACAATATCAATATTTAACAAAATTCTTAAATAGAAAACTTGACAGACTTATTTATAAAGGCATTACCCACATCAACATTTGAAAAGTTGAAACACAGAATTGAAATGTGACAGCTCGGAGAACTTAATTGATGTACTCATGAGAGGTAATAAAAACATTGCACTTTTTTCCCCTTGACTATGGTTTTTCCAATTGGGTTTTCTTAGCAAGGTTTTTAATGGGACATTTATTAAGATATATAAAATGATGTACTATTTTTCCTTTATTAGAACTTTTTTTCACGGATTTTTTTCCTAGTAAGGTTTTAACGATGCATTTATTTAATATAATGTGGATATCTAAGGGGGAGTATTGTAAATATAATTATATATTATAAATGTAGATATCCATAACCTACATAGATCACCAATTTTCATATAATTTTATTTATTCAATCCCATATTGTAACATTCATCCTATTGAATTTCATAATGTAACATATATCATGATATGCCCTATAAACAGAAGTGTGTGGTGTCTGTGTAAGATACACCACAATTGAGTGAAATTGTTATTCATTTCTTTCTTTCTTCTATTTCATTCTCTTGATTTGCTTGATTGTTATTATTGTTCATATTGTTCTTTAGATTCAGCCCCATTTAATTTTATTTTAATAAACAATACGTTTTTCTTTTCTTGTTCTTATTATTCCATCTACTCATACACTCTCAAATTCATTTTTGATTTATACTTTATCTATGCTTAAATATAGGGTTCTTTTTTTTCAAAAATCACTACAAGGATCTGGAGAATTTCTGATGCCACAGTTTATTGGCCAAAATATCGAAGCGCGTTGGCAAAGGTTTTACTGATGTCAGAATCTTCGTTAAGTAGAACGTCAATATAGCTTTTTCCAACACGCTAAAGGGATGACGTCGACATCGCCTTATCCCCGATGTAGTACATGTCAATGTGTGGACATCGTCGATAGTGGAGTAAGCCCGACGTGATCATCTCTATGCACCGTCAGAAAAAGTTTTCCCTGACGTCATCTTCGTGCGTCGGGGGAAACACATGATCTCAATGTAGTTTATACGTCAGGATAAATTTTATTTTATTTTTGTTATTGTAAGATATTGTTTTCGGTTACGCTTCGGAAGGTAACAAACAAAATTTACAACAAATTATTAAAATAAAAAATTGTAATTTTTAAAAATAAAATACGAAATCTGTATAATAAAAATTACAATTAAGCTGTTCAAATTGTTCAAAACAATTACAATAAAAGAAAAAAACTCCAAAAGAAAGAATATTAAACCTACAAATGACATAAAAGTACAGTTAGATATATATCAAAGATGAGAAATTAATTAAATTAAATGTTAAAAAATACGTACCCCAAGTGTTCACGACCTTCTCTGTGCCTGACTCATTTTCTCGATCATTTTCCTCATCTCTTCCATTTGTCGTGCATAATTTTCTTCCATTTTTCGAACAGTCTCTTTCATTTGTCGGTCACGCTTTGCCATTTTTCGATCACGCTCCTCCTCCTTTATTCGTTGTTCTTCAATAAAGTGGTTAGTGTTTTCAAGGCTATCCTTAAGTTTGCTAACCTCTCTATTGTTCATCTCTTCGTCATTGGAAGAGGAAGAAGTGGAAGCAACACTCTTTTGGAACATGGGCTTGGGGCCCAACCAAGACCTTTTCAAGCCTTTAGCAGCACTTCCAACATACTTAATTAAAAGCTATACCTAACACCTCGAACTCCCAAAACTACTAACAAATTAGGAACTAATTTTGATCTAAAAAGACTACCATAATTGGGATAGCCATAAAACAAATCAACCACAAATTAATTTAATCTTTTACAAGCTATCTAATGTTTCCAACGAACAAAACTAGTGACAAATAACCCCACAAATTTTCAAATATTGAAATTATTGAAATTATTGAAATTCAAATTCAAATTCAGATTAAATTAAATTAAATTTCAAATTTAATCTCAAATTGAAATTAAATCACAATCTCAAATTATTTATGAATTCAAATTCAATCTGAACGTAAATTTTAAATCCTAAAAACATTTCAATTTCAAATTCAAATTCAAATTCAATACTAAAATCTAAAACTAATTCAAAATCTAAATCCTAAAATTATTTCAAAATATAAATTCTAAAACTAATTAACTAAACCAAAACTAAAACAAAACAATAAAGAATTTGAATTTAATTCATTAAATACATATATTTTTTTAATTTTAAAACAAATAAACAAAAGATAACCTTGATTGAGAGCTGTTACAACTAAATAGGACGACGAGGGAGGACGGTGGGCGACAAAACTGTTTTTTCAGGTTTGTAAGTTAACTTTGATTGTTCATTCCTTCTATTTTTTTTTTTATTTTTCAGATGATAGCCTTTTTCTTTTGAGCGAAGGAGTCTATGTGGTAAGTGATTAAAGAGTTCCAAGAGATGTATGAGCAGCCTTTAGGCCTAACTATTAACTATAAATCTAAGTAAGTTTATATTGTTCATGACCAACAAATTTATACCATAACATAAATGGTCAAAATTTTTGAAAGTAATCTGCTATCTCTTTAGAGTAAGTATCATGTTTTCGTGAATATTAAGAATAGGTGATGACTATAAGTGATGATGCTAAATTGATAAGGTCTATTGCAAGTACATGTTGACACAAATTGTACTCTTGGATCTATTCCAAATACAGTATCTAACAGACGAATAAACAACCCAATTCTTTTCAATTAGCACAACACTTTCAATGCAAACCAAGTATATTTGGTAAAAATAGGCGAATTTTTGGTAGTTGATTTCTAAGAATAAAAGTATATATATATATATATATATATACACGAACACTACTACAAAAATGGTTTTACTTAAGGCTTAAAAGCTGTCAAGTATCTGTTTACTTGACGTTTTTCAATGCGTCAAGTAATCTAATGTCAAGAATAAGAAAGGTTTACTTGACAGGTTTAAGCGTCAAGTAACGCTAGTTTACTTGACAGGTAAAAAACATCAAGTATATGAGATTACTTGACACTTTTTACACGTCAAGTAATCCAGTGTTAAGGATAAGTGGATTTTTGTTTAACAGTTTTTAGGCGTCGAGTAAAATCATACTTGAAAGTTTATAAATGTCAAGTATATATAAGATTTGTTCACATTTTCTACATGCCAAGAATTTGTTTACTTTGGACACGTTTTGCATGTCAAGGTTTTTTGTTTTTTAATAAAAAATATATATTTTAAAATACCCCCATAATTTATCATGCTCAAGTGGCGACGATGACGAATGACAACGACAATCTCTCTCTCTCTCTACCCCTTCCTATTTTCCTTTTTGCTTTAGGTTCAGTGTTCTGTGAACACGCAATTGAAAATATATGGGATCTCCCGACGCACCTCGAAAACATCGGGAGATACCACGTCCAAGCGATGCCATAAAGTAAAGGGATAGTTGCAAAATTAGCAATTAGGTTCAAAATAATTAAGTATATAGCAACATTTTTTAAAAATGGTAAATATAACAAAATTTGTCAAATTCTATCAATGATAGAAGTTTATCACTGATAGACCATGTCAAATATTGATCTATCATTGATAGACCTATACGAGTCTATCAGCGATATAAGTCTATCAGCGATAGTTTTGCTATATTTGCATTTTTTTAAAAATGTTGCTATATTCTTAATTATTATTGCTAAAATAGTCATCAATTACAATTACCCTAAAGTTAAATGTTGGGGCTAGTTCCAACCAAACTTGATGTTTCACTGATGGCGTCAGAGAAAATTAAACAATTACATTTATTATTTAATTTTCCCTGATGCAATCAACATAAACGCCGAATATGGTTGAAACTAGCCCCGACGTTCCTGTATGGCGTTGGAGAAAATTAAACAATTACATTTATTGTTAAATTTTCCCTAATGTAGTCAACGTAGACATCAAATAAGGTTGAAAAATTCCCGACGTTCTTGTAGAAGTGTCGAGGAAATTTAAACAATTAAATAACTTTTTTAGCTTTCCCCGACGTTCCTTACCATGGTATCGGACAAACTTCAAAATAAATTTACAAAAAATATAATTGGGGGAGCAGTCTTGACGACTCAACTTAGATGTCGGGATTGCTCTCCTCTATCGATGCTGCTTTGTATGCGAGAATAAATCTTAAAGCCTTTTTTATGAGCAAATAAAGAATAAATAGGGCAAAAGAGGATCCGCTGTTGCAAACGTCGGGATGGACGAAATTGTTGTTGACCAATCCAATTTAAGAGAACACATAAAAGAAGATTGTCTCAACGCACTGCACGATCAGTTGAATCCAACACTAGCAACAACCCATCTGCATCTTTTCTATCACATACTGAACAGAGCTCCCTTCTACCTTATCATAAGTCATGTTTATATCTTGCTAATTTGAAGGCAAACCACCACAACTTTTTCTGCTTGCTTACTGGTATGGAGAGATTATACAATCCATAACACCCTTCGGTCAGTTGGCCAAAGCTTTAGACTATAATCTTGAAGATAGCATTGCAAAAACTAATAGGACAAAAATTCCCTTATTCATGTTTGATAGTTTCCTTTGGGGATTAAGAACAATTGTGGTATAATTAAGATACCCAACTCCAGCATCCATATTCAGAATATTTTAGCACAACTCATCGATATCAAGTCCTGCCACATCCCAAATAATGCTGTAACTACAAAACATTTAACCCATTCAAGATCACGGGTTTTCAAAGGATGCATGTTCTTTACTATTTCCTCCTTAGAAAAAGGACTAATAAAATCATGGTTTTGCTCTTTTAAAATTGTACGCGAGATTACACCCAAAACGTTGCAAACTGTCAGTCATAGGGTGTTTAAAAATGTAAAGATGATATCAACTTTCCAACCATCAAATTATTAACTAAATCGTATCAAATAATTTTGATATAGTTTAAATATTTTTCAATTTTATCATTTTTAATATAACATTTAGTAAAATTTTTAAAAATAGTTGATTTTACAAAATATTTACAACTTATAGCAAATTCTATCACTGAAAGGCATTGATATGTTATAGTGATAGAAGACTATTAGTGATAGAATCCAAAATTTTGCTATAATTTGTAAATATTTTAATTTATTTTGCTATTTTTAAAAATGTCACTAACATTTAAGTAGGGTTAATTTAGTCTTTTTACAATACATTAAGTTTTATTGAAAGACTATTTAAGTCTTGCTTTTAGTAATTTTTGATAATTTACCTTTTAGGGCTTTTCTATCAATTTAAAAAATTCTCTGGCAAATGACAAAGTCTTATCACCACATTTTTTTTTAAAGAATTTTTGACTTAGACTGCATGCCAAAAACGTAAAATAAGTTTGATCACCTTGTTTTTGAAGTTTGGTGAGCTTTTGAGTGAAGAACTAGTTCATCTTATCTCTTGGTCTTCGATCAAAAGTAATTCAATTCTAGTTCTTTCCTTTGAATTGTGTCAAATTGATATTAGGATTAGTTCCTAAATTTCAAATCCTAGTGTTTTGATCTATGAGGTTTCCAAAGTATTTTAGAGCTATTTCAACGCTGACGTACTCTTCCACGTCCACCAAAGTGCCATTTCCATCTTGTAAGAAAGCAGTCTTAATAAGTCTCTTTCTGTTGGGTCGGACGAAGATGAGACCATTTTGTATGTTTGTCTTCCCATTTATACAGTCTTGCTACAATTTTTATTTCCATTACATCTCATCCTCCTCAAAGAGTTTCTCAACAATCTCTGTTTCAGCTGCAATCGTTATGGATCACAAGTTAAGACAGCTTCTTTGTGTTGATTATAAGATTGTTTGGATTTCCTTCTCTGAGTTGATTCTAATTTTTAATAATCTTTTCAAATTCCTCGAAACATAACTAATTTTCCTCAAAACTGAATCCACTTCGAAGTTACAAATTTTCTAACTCTTAGTGCTGTACATATAAAAGCACATAAAAACACACTGGATTTCATAAACTAAAAAAAAAATAGACATATATTACATTGACGAATGTATCCCGAAAAAAAATCATACCATATTGGCTCAAGGTTAATTAGAATGCCTTTAAAAGATACTCTATTACTATTATTGAATTCGTGTTAAATTGGTACGTTGTGATAATATTTGAGTTGTAGCTAATCTTTTATTGATTTTCAAAATTTATTGAAACATGAAACATATGCTATCTCTTTCCTGTATACTGTATATGGAGGGATTCACTACACAAATGCAACAGTAAAGTGTTAGAACATTTACCTTTTCCAATGCTTTCCGTTGGTATCAATATTGGTGGTCTCTCCCTACATAACCGTTATTCCAACACTCCTCTACCACTTATCTTTGATATTA
>JBBPDI010000004.1:6959423-6973251 GCA_037974545.1 Cucumis variabilis
TCAAATCTACTTCGACATACTTGTGTATCATATCAACATCCGACCTCGGTATAACGATTTCTCAAATAGATACACTCGTACATTAGTATCATCCATCTTAGTTCAATCAAATCAATCAATCGTACACTATCCATTCTTTAACATATCAGTCAACCATCCTCGGTTTAGTCAATATGACATTTTTTTTTATTCAGTTAATCCATCAACACATTTAAAAACTACGTAAAACAATTAAATCTTTTTAACTCCTCCAACCTACGCTTAGCAGTCATGTCCTTTGTTTCATTCAAGTCCACGTATAACAGTCAATTCATTTTAAACATTGAAATCAACATATAGGTCCAGTAGTAGAAATCCCTTACTTGATTTTTTTTTTTGCAAATTCCTTGATCGAACAACTCCAACAAGTCAAATCCTAAACATAAGTGTACAAAAAGATTTAACATATTTTCAAATAATTTCCTTTCATCCATAAATGAAATTGACACTTACCTACGTCAAAGAAGAATTGACCCCAAACCAAACCTATTAAAATTTCAATTATTTGCTTGCGAACTTCAAACAATACGTTCAAGAAATGTCAATCCACTCAATCAAACCAACACCACAATTCAATATATCTACAACGTAAAACCATGAATCCCACTAATTTTTATCCTTACCACCGCTACAATAGTTCACAACAAGGCAGATCGACGCGTGCAAATTGAAATAGCAAGACCGTGGTAACGGTTCCACTGTCATTGAATAGAGGTGCAACGGTTTTTGAACCAAACAGTCTCGACCTTAGCTCGATGAACGGCCGAAAGAAGACCAACTTGGACCTATGACCGACTTCATACGTGACTGAGGCATGAAACGTTGAACAGTAGAAACCAATGGCTGTCGACGGCCGAACAACGGAACTTAGAGCAGCTAGTGTGACACGAAACAAAAGTCGATTAGGTCTGGATGGAGACAAGATCAATGTGGATCTGGACAGAGACGAGACATGAGTTGAACGATAGAAGACAGGGGACTAAAATCGTTTGGCTGGTACAAGGTGGCAGTGGCGTTGTTGGAGGTAAGGGAGAAGCGAGACAGTTGCAGTGGTGGTGGCTGGGTCTTCATCGAGAAGGGATGGTCGGCAAAGACAGATTGGGAGTAGGGCGACGGTGGCGTGCTAGGGCGTGAAGGAGAGGAGAAGAGAAGAAAAAAAATGTGATGGGGGGAGGGTTGCTGCCGCGCGAGGAAGAAGAAAGGAAAATTTGTTTTTCTTTTTTTCTCTTGTACATTTCTCATAAAAAATTAGAAACAAAAAATCCAATTCATTCTCCATCTGTGATAAAACAGAACTACCTCAATCACGTTTTAGAACTCTCCTTATTCGAGTGAACCCCACAACAGTAATAAGAATAATCCCGATTTAAAAAAATAGTTAAACAACCCTAAGAAAGCTAAACAAATTTTTTATGGAAAAGATTGATTTTTGCTTATCAGTATTCCTCCATGAAAAAAGCCCAACTTCCTCTTTGTTTATCTTTTTTCTCCATCTTCCTTCATGAACACACTTCTCATCAATGACCACTAACACAAAAACGATGACAACCTACATGAACGCTGATGACAACTTCCACATGTACAGACTGAATGATACCTTCAACCTAAAATGTACACCATTTTTAAGGTGTGAAGAACAGTGTACTTCTTATGAATTAAGATTTAAATATGGGGCTTTTTTTCAAATATAGAACAAAATACAAAAATATTTACATTGTATAAAACAATTTTGAAAAAGGGAAAAGTCCACAAGCCCACAATGTGAACTAATAAGAATACCTTGGGATTAATCGACCACACGAGCAAAAAGCTTATAATTTAAATGATCGTATAATATAGTCTAAAAGATAGTTTAGATATTGGTACACAATCATCTAGATCTTGGTAAACAATCATTTAATTCTATCACTTATCTATTTGGGATGGATAGTGATAGAGGTCTATCTCTTATTATCTGGGATAGACATGTAATCATTTAGATTATAAAATATCTAAGCGATCTAACTTTCTACATGATCTAATATCAAATTTAAAAGATATTGGTACACAATCTTGTATCAAATCTAAATGATCTTTAATTTGTACACAAACTTGTATCAGAATCATTTTGATATTGGTACACAATCGTTTATATCTTGGTAAACGATCGTTTTGATCTTGGTAAATGATCGTTTAGATCTATCACTTATATATATAAGATAGATAGTGATAGTAGTTTATCTCTATATCTTTGGAATAGACTACTGATCCTTTAGATTTTGGTACACGATCGTGTAGTGAAAAAATAAGAAGAAAAACAAAGAAGATGAGAGATGACGAACAGGAAATTATGGAAGAAGAGATAAAGAAATCGCAACACAAGAAAAAGTGGAAATATGAAGAAGGAGAAGTAATAATATGAAGAAGATGCATAGGAATTCAATACTAGTCCCAAGAAATTCAAAATAAATAAGAGCAAATAAGAAATTTATGAAAAAAATGGTGTGACTTCATGAGCTTTCTTTCTATGTTATACAAGTCACAAATATTTTCGAACACTACAAGAAATCAGGAATTCACCGATGCACAAAACCATTGGCAAAGGGCCAAAAATGAGTCGACAAAGGTATTCTCGACGTATATTGAGATGTCAACACAAACGTCAGAACAACTGCGTCGAGAAAATTTTTTGCGAAAGGGCTACGTCAGTGAAAGTAGACGTCGATGCATGACAGACGTCGTAAAAGGGGAAAATTCAACACACCTAAGGTGCATCGGTGTAGGTAAAATGATGTCGCACCAGTAAAGACCTTCCCCAACGTCTTAGCCATGCGTCGAGGAAGGTCCCTTATGCCGATGTAGTGGCTACGTCGGCAAATGATTAATTTTTATATTTTTTATTTTTTATTTTTAATTATTTATTTTATTATTTTATTTTTATTATTAATGTTGAATATTGTTCTTGATTCTCCACTTGGCTAAAAATGTAATGTACAATCATTTATAAAATTTAAGAAATTACATTAATTATAAAAAAATCAAAATACAATATATAAATGTTCAAAGCGTTTAGAAACAATTACATTAAAGTAAAAAAAAAAAAAATCTACACTTAGTAGATACCCAGTAGTCTTGAATGTCACATAAATTATGCAAAACCTACAAATGAAATAAAAATATAGTTAGAATATCACAAATGCAGAATCAAACTAATTTAAATGTTAAAAATTAAAGTATGTACCTCACGTGTTCACGGGCCTCTATGTTGCCTTATCCTCGATCATCTTCCTCATCTCTTACATTTGCCGTGCATAATTTTCTTCTATTCTTTAAATTGTCTCATCCATTTGTCTACCACAGTTTGCTATTAGTTGATCCCGCTCCTCCTCTCTTAGTATTTGTTCTTCAATAAGGCAGTTAGCATTTTTAAGGTCATCCCTAAGTTGGCTAACCTCTGCAATGTGTGCTTGGTGGTCGTAAGAGGAGGACGAAGAAGCTAATGAGGAAGAAAAACTCTTCTTAGACTTGGGTTTGGGGCCCCAACTAAGACCTTTTAAGTATCCCGATCATCTACCCAAAATAGTCTAGCATATCTCATCGTCCAAGAGTGGTTGAGAACCCTTTAGGATAGGTTGGGACTGAAGTTCTAACATTTGATTATGCACAATATTACAACAAGGGTTAGAAGAGATCATCAAAATTTAAATAGAAAGTAATTAACAAGTTAGGGTGAATTGACATGTGTGTTGGTGAAAGAATTCGCCACTACTATTGGTGTGTGTCTCTCTAAACAACTCGACACAGTCCACTGGGCAATCATGTTTTTTATAGTGAGTTCGACTTGTCACTGAAGAAATGGCTTAAAACTGCTTTTATGGTTGTAAGGTTGCTTCACTCTAGTAGCCTTGCAAACACTTGATTGCTCCTACAATCAGACAAAGTGTAATTAAAACGTTATATCTAAACAAAAATTAAATGAATTACTGTTCTGATTTTAAGGTAGACGATATAAATCACCTGAAACTGTCGAGTCATATAGTGGCCACAAAAGAAATTGTCAATTTGACACTCGATTAACCAAATCGAGTCGTGGGTTTGCTCGTGCTTCTTTAGGGTCACTGAACTTTTTAAAGTGTTAGTGGTTCTCTCCCTTGAACTCTTTCCACACGGTGAGCATTTGATGCTCGACCAACCGATCAAGTGATGGATCCTGGAAATCCAGCATGAAAAATTGCTACAAAAGAAATAAGTTTGAGATTAATCTTCTACATACTTAGGTTCAACATATATATACGTTAAAAAATTTACAAACTTACCCCTAAGCCATCCTTGACGACCTTGATGGACTCGTGGGGTACATCTGCCTATTTTAGCGCCTGAATTTGAAAGGTCTCTCGTGTTAACACATCGATTGTGCTACTAAAATAATGGGTGTGTGCGAAGATAGATCTATCCCCTCCCAGTGGAGTTGAAATGGGAATCCTCCCATTTTACTAAACGTATCTCTCCAATTCAATGTTCCTGGAGTGCTGTCACCTCCTTGGAATGGAAGATGGAAAGGGTT
The DNA here is from genome assembly GCA_037974545.1 of Cucumis variabilis. NCBI lineage: Eukaryota > Viridiplantae > Streptophyta > Magnoliopsida > Cucurbitales > Cucurbitaceae > Cucumis > Cucumis variabilis. The sequence continues at coordinate 6,964,006 of JBBPDI010000004.1, forward strand.
GAGACAGCTCTACAAAAGAAAAAACAACCTATAATTAGATTGGACAGTAACGATGAGTACTAGTATCTAAGTGTAACGAGATGAACCTAGTGTGTCGCCCACAGAGGACGATCCTCTCGCTTTATCTAACGCATCCAAATTGAAAAAAATGTCTGAATCATGATTACAAAGCGAAAAGTTAGACATAATTCCTGCATACATGAATAGCAAGAAATGTTAAGCAAAATATGAGTATCGCATAAACTAGATGTATAAAATTAAAAATATGTGAGTAATAATTTGTATACGTTAAGAATATATTTTTATATGAAGTTGTCCATGATAGGATGCACAATATTTGGTCTTTGCACCATTGAAGGATCAACTTCCGTTCTGCACAGAGTTGCATCCTCAATAAGTTGGTCATACTGATGATCAACATCGTCTACTTTTGGAACGTCCCATACACGTTTATTGTGTACCACTTGAATAATTTTCCAATTTGTACCATTTTTAAGGTCCTCGAGGTAGAAAACTTGATGGGCTTAGGTTGCGAGAACCATCAGTTTCTCAGCAAACCAAAAACAGAACATGTTTATTGATTTGTATCCTAGTTCCACGTACATCCTATTGTTTTTGTTGATGTCTGTGTCAAATCATCTACACTTAAAAATCCAAGCACATCCTCCAAATTGATATTGAACGTACAATACTTCATCCAAAAGACCGTAGAAATTGTTTTTGGTACCACCTCCACTACCTTAACCGATTGCCATGACTCCACTATTCTATGTTGTGCATTGGAAATTATGCTCCAATGTGTGAAATTGTATGCCACAGACAATGTTTCCACTGTAAGAGCAAATTTGAAGTGAAGGTCCCATTGCGAGTGAGAATAAATCTTGAGAAATATTATTTGAACTCTCATGCCTTTTTGTTATAACCTAAAATGAGTGTACATGAACAAATTATATATAGAATGTAAAATACCGCATGTACTCTTTCTCAAAGTTATCTACTAGTACATATACTTGAGCTTTGAACCATTCAGAAAAAGATCGTCCATGTCTTTTCAAAGTTTTAGAAACGGTTTCACCTCGACGATGTATCAACAATAGGTGTTTCGTGAAGTACATAATTTTGAGTTTAGGTGGCAACAAATATAACAAATACCCATCATTATTAGTGTAGAGATACATACTTGAGGTACTTCGCTATTTCATCAACATTGTTGAAAATGTACCAATGAAAGAGTCGTTTCTCTTCTTCTGATATGCTAAAAAAATATGACGCTTTCAATGGCCATGCCTTCTAAACGAACACTTCAAAGTCATCAATCACCTCGTCCTCTAAAATGCAATCGTTATTTCAATCATCTTTGGTGAATCAAGTCTCAATCCCACTTAGATTCCACGAACAAAAAGTACTTGATTCATTCATAAGATAGCCTTCTGCAATAGACCTCTCAGGATGTGCTTTGTTACGAACATATTATTTTAGTGTACGGAGACTTCTTTCGATGGGATACATCAAACTGTAAGAAATTGGACCAACAACCTTAGTCTCATATGATAGGTGAATTGGAAGGTGTACCATTATGCTGAAAAAAGCTAGAGAAAATATTCTCTCTAGTTTGCACTGTATAATTATTATATCTGCCTGCAATCAATCCAAATCACTGACTCTTATTGTCTTGATGCACAAATCACGAAAAAAACTAGTGATGTACACATTTCTCAGTAAGAATGGACAAATACTAATTGATAGAAGTCGGTGTAGCAAAATGTGACAGTCATGTGTTTAGTGATCTAATATTTTCCCCTCGTTTGCAGTCACACATCATTAAATATTAAAGATGAATCCATCGAAAAACTTAATTGCTTTCAAGAACTTGCAAAACTCAACCTGCTTGCTGGTGGTCAATGTGTAGCTTGCATGTGGTTTCACCAATCGATTACCAACTTCTATCAAATGTAAATCTTTTCTTATTTTTAAATCTCATAGATCCAATCGGGCATCGTGGTATCCTTGGGTTTTTCTTCAATATTTAATAATGTACAAACCAAGTTGTCATAAAAATTCTTTTTAATATGCATGACATCAAGTTTGTGACGAATAAGTAGTTCGACCAGTAAGGAAGATCGAAAAAAATACTTTTCTTTGTCCAATTAAGAGCTTTCTTTCTTTTTCTATCTTTCAACGTAGGATGCTTGCTCATAACTAGAAACTCCAACAAATTTAGTTGTTCCAAGATTTCTTGGCCATTCATTTCAACTGGAGGTGCCTTCCACTTTACTTTTCCATTATTTAGCATACTTTTGCGTCAAACATGGTTATCTGAAAGATAGCGTTGATGTTCCATGAAAGTTATTTTTCCTTTTATCCCGAATGACGATCTATCACTCATGCAGATGGGACATGCCTGATACCCCTTCGTACTCAACCTAGATAGATCATCATATGCTGGAAAGTTGTTAATTGTCCACAACAAGACAGCATACAAGTCAAAACACTGATCCATAAGACAGCGAAACGTACGTACACCAAAAGTCCATAGATTTGTTAATTTCTCAATTAATGGCGGTAGGTACACATTAATCTCCCTACAAGGAGATTTTGAGCAAACATATGAAAAATTTTGACCCTTTCATACATTTCCATGGTGTCAAATTGTGAGGAATTAACACCACAGACCATATACTGTACAAGGAACTCATACGACCGAATGGGCTAAATCCATCTAAAGCTAACTCCAAACAAACGTTAAGTGGCTTTAAAGTAAAATCAAAAAATTCAGAATCAAAGTGCTTCCATCCCGCTACATTAGCTAGATGTCTAAGCACATCTTCTATTTCCACTCATTTATCCTTATGCAATCTCATGTCCGTCGAGCTTTCTTACGATACAAACAAGCGCTATAATCTCGACACCAACAGAAAGTGGCACAATACTTTTTGCTGAATTTTTTTCTTGATGATAAATCATTGGAATTAACCATGTACTGAGATTCACCACAAGTCGGACACTGTTGCAAATCCTCGAACTCCTTCCAGAAGAATATACCGTCATACTTATAGGCATGAATAGTCTCATATCCAAGGCCCAACTCACACGACGTAAATTTGGCTTTGTAGAATGAACTAGGGATATTGGTACCACACATTGAAAATGCACGTTGTATTATCTGTAAAATCATGTCAAAACACTTGTTGCTCATACCATTTAAAACCATCACATGCATCATCGTAACCAAAAAGTTAAGGGATGAAAATTTTGAACACCTGGAGTATAGCTCATGACTTGCTTTGTTTAATAACTCCTTAAATACCACGTTTGTTCTATCTTCTTCAAAATCTACTCCACTGATAAATCATATTTGATCCTCCAAACCTTGAGTAACGACGCAACTCTTCATACTAAGCTGAGGTCATTACTTTAATGATAAATAACAATTTTGATAATTTTTTAGAAAGATAAGAACTAAAATTTCATTAAAAATATCATGAAAACATGTTGTAGTGGGTTTTATAAATTTTAAAGATAATAAAAACAAATAGATAAAAATATCTAAGCTCAAAACTCTTGAAACAAACAATAAAAAGTGGAAGCAAAAGTGTGTCCTCACATGGCATGTCATGGATCCTTCGTGTCTTACTCGTTAGATTTCCTCTATCTTTACCTTTGCTTGAAATATTAAACATAGAAAATGATGAGTATAAACACATACCCAGTAAGGGACCCGCTACTAGTCTCGCTAGACGTCTGCTAACTTCTCGTTAGAGTCCTGTAAGAAAGTACTGCATAACTGTTGTGCTTTCAAACACATGATATCTAGTGGTCCAGTAGGGATACTCTAGGCTCTCGGTGAACTCGAAGGAATCACCCTAAAGGAGAGTCAGGTTGTTAACTATTATGCTCCTGAATGCACGCTATCTAGTGGTCCCATAGGGACACATCTGAGCTCTCGGTGTATCCAAAGGAATTATCCTAAAGAAGAGTCAGGTTGATAGTGATCCCATCGAATAACTCATAAAAGCTAGCCACACGAGCATAAATAGGTGGTGATCCTGAAGGATACCCATATGGTATGACTCCAACAGACAAATCTAACAGAACACTCAACCATAGCATGCCACATATCATAAACATGGCATGAATATCGACCATAGCGTCTTTATCATGTGATTAATATTTCATGCATCATAAACATATAAGTTATAATATAACAGTCATAACACACATTCATCTATATCGGTCACATTATGCATCTTAGCTACATTAATGCACAATGAAAAATACATGCAAGCTCTTAAAATTTAATTCGAAGATATGGTAGTAGAATATCTTACCCAAGATTAGCTAAAAGTATTCTTTTGTTGACAATAAAAATTCTCCAATTAATCCAATCCTAATCATAAAAGGAATTTCAATATCTTAATTAATAAAAATAACAATTGGCTTTCATAAAAAAATATTCCAAAATTGAGGTTGAAACCAATTCAACCTTGATAAAAAGAATTCACCATTTAAATTTTCAAGATTTGCCAAAAAGACATTCCAAAAGCATGCAACCAACATCAATTCCAATATAAAAAAACATTTTCTTTTTCTGCTTCTCTTTTTAATTTGAGCATTTCAATGTTTTTTATAGACCCAAATAATAATATTTATCATTAATATTTTCTTTTCCTTTTCCTTTTTCTTATAGTATATATATATATATATATAAACATATATTTTTATTCCCATTATCTTTCCTAAATAAAATCTTCTATTAAATCAACTTTTATCTTCCAAAAATAGTTATCTTTTCCAAAAAAAATCAAATCTTCTCTCTTTTCACTAAATCCTATCAAATCCAAACAACTTTATTCTTTTACCAAAATAATTATATTTTAATTATATTTTCTCAAAATATAATTATTTTCTTTTTCTTTCTAAACAAATATCTTCTTTTCAAATAATTAATTATCTTTCATATAATTAATTTTCCACAACTTTCCTTAAATCTCATAACATAAAATTAGATCAAATTCTCTATAACCACCACAAACTCAAATCCTCTAATTAATTAAATATTCATCCAACAAATGTCTAATTAATTTCAATGTCCACAAAATCAAATAATCTTCAAACTAAATGCTCAATAAATTAAACAAAACTAAGATAATTATCTCTAAAAATTATCTTAATTTTTCGGGGAGTTACACCTTTCCTCATTCCTTCTACGCGTTCAATACCAGCTTGTAAATCATGCAATGTACCCAACATTTCGTTTTCTTCAGAAAATGGATTACTACTACTTCCTTCATCAAAACGATTACTACTACTACTCGTTCCTTTATCAAGTATTCGCATACCCCTGTACAAGTTCACGGGCTCTCGATGATACACCCAGTCTATGTATGAAGAAGAGGCTATTTCTGGTTAATAGATGTCACTCCACACCCTCTAATGAGTTCAAATTTGAATTCATACATCTCTTACATGGATACCTTATTTGTCCATAATTATTGACGTGATATTTTGCAATCTTTAAAAATTGGGAAACTCCTTCTTTGTATTCAACCAAAAACTTAACTCTAAGTTTCATCCAACTCTTGTTCATCTCACTAAAAGTCCTAAAACATAAATACGTTTAATTAGTTTTATATCTCTCTTCTCAAGTTACTCTAACTTACTCCAATTTACTCCAACTTACTCCATCAATAAGTTATATTGTTCAATCTCTAATATATCGCTAAAATATTTTCAAAGCTAAACTTAAGTTTAAATCTAACTAACACTTTCAACATACCTAACAATTCATACATACTTAATTAAAAACTACTTAAGAATCTCAAAGCTAGTAATTAATAACATATTATAAACTAATTTTTTACATAAATAAATAAGCTACCATAACTACAGGATAACCATAAAACTCACATTCATATTCAACTTTAAATTCAAACTCATAAACTAATTGATACTAAACAGAAATTCATATTTAAACTCAAATTTAAATTAACTATAAAATTCAATATCTAATTCTTATTCAAACTTTAAAAAACATACATTACATATAGATTATATGATATCAACATACAATCTCAAATTTACACATCCAATCTCAAACTTACATATAAAAACTCATACATTTTCATATAAAAACATACATAATATATTACACATACATACATCTTTTGCATGGATTACACATATACAATTACATAATACATTACCAAAAATACAATGAATTTCATACTACACATGCATACATTGCAAACTATTCATAATAAAACATACATAATATAACAAATACATACATTTCAAACTATATAAGTTTCAAAATAAAAAAAAAATGGAAAAAATCTCATGCCAAGCAAATCGACAATGGAGGATGAGGGAGGATGACGGAGTGGTGGGCGACGGTAACAATGGACGACGACGGTATGGCAGACGATAACAGTGGCGAACGACGACGACAGGCAGACTGAATTCTTCTTCTTCCCTCTCTTTCTCTTTTTCTTCTTTTCTCTTTCGATTTTGCATCATGTGTTCTGTGTTAACAGAACAAATAGGGAAAGGAAAACTGACATAGCCTGTAAACATAAGCATTTCCAACTTTCCTTGACACCATTAGTGAAGCGTCGAGGAAAGTCCAACTGTAATCATTAACGTGTCCAACCTTTGTCGACGTGGTCAACACCGACATCAACAAAAAATTTTACTTAATAATATTATTCAAACTTTTACTGGCATCGCGTGTAAGGACGTCAACAAAAGTTTTAAATAAAACTTAATGTTTACACTTTTGCTGAAGTGCTTACATGCGACGTTGACAAAGATTTGAATAAAATAATATTATTCAAATATTTGCAGAAGTGGATGGTAAGGGCATCAGAAAAAGTTTAAACATTAAGTTTTATTTAAAACTTTTGCCGATATCCTTATACGCGACATCGAAAAAAGTTGTAATTTAATAATATTATTTAAACCTTTGTTGACGTCGTGTGTAAGTACGTCGGTAAAGATTTAACGACATTATTTAATTTATGCTTTTTCCCGACGTCATCTTCAACCGTGTCGACATTACCTCTTTATCCTGACTTGTCTTCCCCCACGTCGGCGTTGCCACTTTTCTAACGGACATCGGGAAAGCCTGATTTCTTGTAGTGGTGTTTTGTTCTATCTATGTAAATTAAACTTTCAATATTGTATTGCTTATTTATAATTTTTTTAGGTTAATTTTAATCAATGTAACAAAACACAAAAATATTTATGACCCGTGTAAAAAATTCAAAAGGGCCATGAAGTCGATAAAATATTTTCATAAACTCAAGATTTTCTTTTAATATTGTGGATAATTCGTCACTTCTCGTTTTTATTCTTCTTGTGATATATTTATCTTCTCTTCCAGACTTCTTCAGTTCCTCTTCCAGATTTTCTTTCTTCTATTTTTAAAGGATTACTTCTTCTGTTTAAATCTCAAGAATATTCAAGATCATTTAAATATTGAACTTAATCTAAATATTAACTTCATCTTCCTTATATTCAAGAATATCAAGATCGATTAAATATCACTTTGACATTATCTAAACTATTGTTTACCTAATCAACACACTCATTTAGCATGGTCAACACGATTGTTTAGATTTGAAGCACCTTTTCCATCGTTTAAAAAGAACTACACGATCGTGTCGATATAATCTAAACGATTACTTACCAAGTCAACATGATCGTTTTGCATGGTCAACATGATCATTTAAATTTGAAGCCCTTTTTCTATCGTTTAAAAAGAACTACACGATCGTCTGTATATGATCTAAATGATCGCTTACCTAATCAACACGATTGTTTAGATTTGAAGTCATTTTTTCATCGTTTAAAAAGAATTGCATGATTTTGTTGATACTACCTACACGATCGTGTATCATTTTCTACACGATCATATATTATGATCATTTAGAAGAAAAATTACACATACGTGTGTGGATGATTAATCGTGTGTTGATTGGGACATTTTTTGTATTTTTCGTTGTAGGTCTGTGAGCTTTTTCCGTTTTCAAAATTATTCTATACGATGTAAATATTTTTTCGGTTTGTTATACTTTTTTTAAATGTTCATTGTTTTAATTGTTATTTACATAAAAAAAACGTTAGATATAAATAGAGGTATTTTTAAAAATAGCAAAATAAATTAAAATGTTTATATTTTGGATTCTATCAATAATAGTCATTGGTAAGTAAACTTCTATTACTGTCTATCAATACAACTCAGAGAAGTATGTAGGTGGTTATCAATGTGTATTATTGATAAAATCTGCAAATTTTGTTATATATTATACATTTTTTTATCAAATTTTTTGTTATTTTTTATGATTCTTCGTATAAATAACTAAACTAGAATATATAACAAAAATAAATATGGTTAAATTTCATCCCAACAACCATCAAGATTTTAAGCATGGGCATATTTAAAAGCGGTGAAGAGTAGTTGATGTGGCAACCCCACCAATTAGTACTGTTATCTATTTTTCATTCGTTTTTAGACAGTTTGCATTTTATTATTATATATGAACCCTTGAAAAAATAATAATAGATGGAGTTAATAACTCAGATAATTATAAAGGTGATAAATTTTAGGCTTGGGTTTTATTGAAATGAAATATATTACCTAATTAAATGAAGAAGGTATGGGAATTTAATGCAAAATTTCCCTTGTATCTTGTGTTACATCCACCATCATCTAGAGTATCTAATGAGATTAAATGGTATGTCCAAAAAAGGAAATGAGTATTTATATTTACCTACAAATTGATGCCTTAAAGTATATTATATTTATTTCCGTTTCAATAATCTTTTTAAAAAGTGATCCTCAGTCTTCTATTCCTTTAAAAAGTGAGCCCTACTTTCGGTTTTAAATTTGTCATTAAAACTAAGCTATTTGTAAAATAATTACGTGACATTGTCTGAATGATCACTGAATTGAGGAATCCAACCATCCAAAAAGACTCATGTTAAATTATTGTTGACTTAAAGCTTGTTTTCTTAATATGATTATTTTTTAAAATTATATGTAGTTTAAACGTTTATATTATTAGGCTTAAACATAAAGTAATTACAGGATAATAGTCACTTTTCTGGAACTTTTTTAAAAATAACGTGAATTTTGAAACATATATAAAAAAATAGGACAAATGGAAAACTATAAAAAAAAAAATAGGTGTTTTTGGGTGAAGTCGTGGAATCCATCCACGACTTCCATGTACTCGACCACCTTAC
>JBBPDI010000004.1:7005576-7032025 GCA_037974545.1 Cucumis variabilis
AAATTACCTTTATGTTGTAACCTCCAAGCTCAACTACTATTTTCTTTTTATTCTTCCTGCATATAAAAGAAATTAAAATGTGAGTTTGAGTTGTGTGAGTTCATTCTTTGTAAAATCACTTCAAGATTCAAAGCAATAAGAAAATACCCCCTTGTACAGCGGATGTAGGCAAAAATTGACCGAACCACTCTAAAACTTGTGTGTTCTTCATCTTCATCTTCCTCTTCCAAATCCTCTTTTCACAATAATAATTATTCTTCACCTTCACAGAAAATCAAGCTTCATAAAAATACTTCTTCATATTTCTGAGAGAGCAGGAGAGAAAAAAGTTGAGATAAAAAATTTGCATGCTAAATTGAAGTTTGTGAAAAACCCTAAAGAAAATAACATCTACACGTGTGGTGGAGAAGACAACAATGTGGACTCATTGTTTTCACAAAAATATTCATATTTGGGCTTGGGTAATTGTTTTTAAAGGCCTACAAGTGGTATCACAGCCATCCGCAAATCAAGATTCGAGTTTTTTGAAGATCAAGATTCTTAAATAACTGTGTTCTTGAAGTTTCAAGAATGGTTGCAACCAAATTTGAAATAAAGAAGTTTGATGGAAGGAGTGATTTTAAATTGTGGAAAGCAAAGATTAAAGTTGTTCTTCCACAACGACAGAAAGCTCTTTTGGCCATCATAGACCCTACAAAGCTGCCAAATACTTTGATTAATGATAAATAGACTATGAAGGTAAATTCTTATGGAACTATATAGTTTTAAATGTGACTGACAGCGTATTAAGGCAGATTGTTGATCATAAGTCTGCCTATAAACTTTAGAACAAACTATTGAGAGTTATCTTAATGAGGATCAGTTTCTGTACCTACAGAAATGTTGCTACTAATTAAGTCTCTCATTGACCATCTAAGTGATTTTAAGAGGTTGTGTTCATAATTTAAATTCATGGGAGACAATAAGGAGGCATTCATTTTATTAAATTCCCTTACATAATGTTTTAAAGATGTAAAGGTGGCTATGAAGTATGGAAGGGGAGAAGATCACAACAGAAGCTATAGTTTCAGCCATAAGAGTTAGAGAATTTGAATTACTAATGGCCAATAAAGAACATCAAGTAGCTGAGGGATTGTTTTCTAACGGGAAGACTAAAAATCCTAGAAAAGGAAAGTAGAATAGTGAAGATAAGTCCAAGATCAAGTGTCATTTTTGCCAGAAAATGGGATATATGAAAAAAATACTGCTATAAAAAGAAAATTTGAAAAAATACTGTTAATATAATCTGTAGCTATACGGCATACAATTAACTACAGGTTTAACTAAAGGACAAACAGAAATAAGTTGCACAACACTTTGGTAACCCAGTTCGGCGAAACGTGCCTACGTTTGGAGAGTCTCTTGACTCAAATCAGGAATATTATTAAGATTCATAGTCAGTAACACTTCTCACACGTTACATAAATATAGCTAATACATTAACTATTACGCACGTCAGGCTTCTCCTGAATATTGCATGAATCTTGTAGAGATACTCTCAGGCTCCCCCTGAATGTTGAATTGATCCTTCAACTCAAAGTTCTCTGTAGATATTCCTCTCTTTATCATGTGCTTAATTCGTGCACAGTATCTTTATCACAAACTACTATAAATCATCATAAACTATTATTCACCTAATTGCGAATTGCTTCGTTTTTTGGACGTCTTCGATAGATCGCGCGCATATATCTTTTTTTGTCAGTCTTTCAAGCACGAAGAAGCTTGAAATATATAGATTCAACAGATCCACACTTAATGCAAACTCAGATTCCTTATTTAAAGGAATCCTCCAACCATCACCTATATCTTAGAAAGATTTGATTTGTCAATTAATCTTTTTTTTAAAAAAAAAAACATTTAATTGACAAAAATATACGTTCAACAAAATTAAACCAGAAAAATAAAGGTGGGGCAAAAACAAACAGAAGCTGATGTGGGGGAGAATTCTTTCACCTTTTCGGATGCTTAATTTGGCAGCCATGAATGAGTGTGCAAGTCAAGATTCTATGGCGAACCAAGGTTGGGTATAGACTTTGGATGTTCAGCCCATACGATACTATCTAAAGGGTGGTTTTGTACCTACAAGAAGTGGGACGGAGGGCTGATTTACATGGGAAATCATAACACATGTAAAGTAGTGGGTATTGGTTATGTTTCCTTGAAAATGAAAGATGGTCCAGTAAAGCTTATTAGATATGTGAGCGAGGCATGTTAAGATATGACGCGACTATAAAGGAATTGGAGGAACTTTTGAGATGATAAAAGACTCGAAAGTGGTTTTTATGCTACTATGACCAATGACTTGTTTCTCATTAAAGATGTTCAAATGACGCAAACAACGTTGATTTTGCTTCTGTCACAACCTTCCCGAACAATCCACACTGTCCTGAAAGGAAACATGATGGACGAATAGTGAATGTAATCTCCCCCAGTATCACGCACTAGCCGTAACCAACATACCAAATAACAAGCTTGCTTAAAACATGATCTACAAGCTACATATCTGATACCAGACGAGTGATAAACTTTTATACATAAACATAGTCTTGTAGAGGCTAATTACATAAATATGTTCCATAACCAACATAAACAACACAATGGCAACACAAGTGCACTTGGACTTAACCCCAACTATAGACTCAAAAGTAAGCTAATGTACAAATACTTACTAAGTGTGATCAAAAGCAATGTCAACAATCAACACACTCAAGTTTTAGGAATTCTCAAACTACTTGGGGAGAGAGAAAAAAAAAATAATTATGAAAGCATGAGATAAACAAGCTTAGTGAGTAACAATTTCATAAAGCATACATTTTTTCTTTCGTAATACATTTCAAAACAAGTTTACTAACAAAGCATGTAAACTGTAAATCTGAATATCAGTTTTAGCAAAACCTAGCAATATCAAACATCATCCTTTGTAATAAATAACTAGAAATATTCCAAAGATCACGTAATGCCACATGTACCCTCAAATCACCATAATAGTCTGGTCTGTTTCTGATATAATCTCCACACAACCAGCACCAATAATCATGTGTCCTATGTTACGGAAAAAGCCTCGTAATCGGCACCCACAGTGTCACACTCCATCACGAACAACTCGCTAGCTTAGCACAAGAGACAGTGTAAAGCTAGCCGACATCGCTATTTTCTAATGATATCCGTCAACCCTCTCCCACATCGGTTGAAACTCTTAGCTACTCAACTATCTAAGATTCAACTACCTGGTCTCTTTGAACTGTTGTTCTCAGTTGTGGGCAAATCTCTCTTGAAATGCCCTAGCTGTCCACACTGGTAACACACATCGGTTTTGTCATAACACCGACCTCGATGATTCCTATCACAACTCAAACATAGGGTTCATCTAGCCACATTAGCAACTGACTCCCTACCTATTTGTGATTCCACTGCTAATCTAGCAGGTTGACTAAGTGCTATGTGGCTTTGCCTTTGATAGGCACTACCTGAACTTATATGCCTCGATGATTGGCCACCAGACCGACTCTTAAAGTCATGATGTCTTAAAACATTCACTTCAGGTGTGAACCTCTACTACTCATGATCTCAAAAATCGCTAGTTGAAAAAGCTAATTAAGCTCCACGACTAGGCTTCACTAATGTCTTCTCCTCTGTTGTACTCTGCTAAAATGCAGCCCTCTTTCAAACCTCGACACTTGTCACTCTTAGATGCCACAATCACATCAGCATACCATGAAAGCTTGGTATACTTTCTCTCGTACTCAACCACTAAGTGTGACTCTTCGTTTTTGTTGTATTTTGTTTTCTTTCATTTTGTTTTTGTTATTAGAGATTAGAGCTCTCCCTCCATCTTTTGTCTATGGATTGTCTAGGTAAGTAGTTTATCTAGTTTTGGGGCAAGAGATCCAATGTAATTTTGTGAGATTTCATTTGGATTGAACTCAATGCATCTAGATTTTTTTTCTTTTTTGATTATTTATGTTCTAAATGTATGCTTGTGCTTTGATTAACCCTCCTCTCGTGGGTATATATTGGCATGCTAATAGATGAGATATTCATGAACTTATGTTGTCCTACTAGTTCAAGTCACCCAAGTATATAGCATAAATAGTTTATGTTTGTACGATTAGGATTAATGTCCAACCTTAACCTTAGAATGTTTTCTTCAACTAGCTTGTTTCAAACATAATTTGATTAAATAGATAAAATACTAAGCTAAAATCTCGCAATAGAACTTTAAAGTTTAAAGGCAAATTTTTTTAATTCTATATGACCTCTATACATAGAACCCCAATAAAATTAAAGCATTTAGTTTAATTAAAGTGTTAGGCTTTGATGAATACTTAGGGCATTTGTTTAATTAAACCTGACGATTCGACTGTCTGTAGCGTATTGATGAGTTCGGTTAGATTTGCTAAGTCATTAAGCATGAATGATACAAAACCTTTGGACATTACATCTAAGAACCATGTTAAAGAACAAGACTTAAAGACTACAACACCAACAACCCTATAACCAATTTGATTTCAATCCCCAAGATAGGTTAGATACAGATTGCTCAGATGATCTAACGAACCAAGGATCAGACACAATTTTGAAACTCCCATAAACTCTTGATCTTCAAATCACTCCACAAGCAAGACAGGTCAATTCTCACTTGAATGCTCCAATATTCGTACATTCTATCACAACAACACACAATAACAAAATTCTACATTTAAATTTTTCAAATTTCATTCATCCAAATTTTTCTTTTTGAATGTGGCTATTACAACCCTATTTATACTAATTAAAAGATTAAATGAAAAGTCACAACATTTAATTTTATGTCATTTCAACTACTATAATAAATGAAACCACACAACATTAAAAAAAATACATAATTTCTTAATAAACATTTAATTTTATGACTGTTGAGTTGTCCAAATAACTCTTCAACTTCCAAATATTGCATCTCTTCAACTTTTTCATTTGGTTCAATTTTGATTTCTTGATTCATATCAATCCTTACTATATTAAAAGGTACTTAAGGGGAGAATCATTTTTGGACGATTCTACCCCTTACCAAATTCTATATTTACATTATCAACTAAATTTACTTGATTTTTTTTATTTATGATTAGTTAATTAATATAAAAAAAATTCATTGGAAAATTGCATCAAATAAATGACAAAAACAGTTAGAAAAATAAAATAGTCCATGACACCTATTCTTTTGCATATTACAAATATAGCAAAATTAATGATATTAGACGGCTATCAGACGGTAATCATAGGATTATCGACTTTTAAATTTGCTACTTTTGCAATTTAGAAAATGTAATGGCATGGGCCCTATTATCTTAAATTTTTCTACTATTTTTGCAAAGGCCCCATTATCATTAACCATTTTATAATCTTTTCAAATTCTCAAATATTCATACATAACTTATTATTTAAGAGATCAAGAGGTTAGAATATGAAAAATTATCTTTTTTTTTCTATAATTTAATTTTCAAAATTTATAATATATATTAACGATGAGATTCCAAAAGGTTTTGCAGTAACTTTTATCTTCTATAACTATATAAAGAACTTTCTTCAATTTTTTTTTAAAACATTTGAAATTTCTCTTCTACTTAGGTTTGTTTTCTTGGTCTTTTTACTCACTATGTTTTGTTTTGTCTACTACTTCGTTTATATTGAGATATACTTTATTGTGTTGCATTTGCCATAGATTAATACTTTGAAATTTAAAGGAAGATTTAAAGAATACACATGTAAGGGATACAAAATTGAAACAATGTCAATTGTGAAATCGAAGTCCAAGAATTCTGAGTTCTTTTTTTTTTTTTAAATATAATTCTATATAGCAATAAATGTTTTGATTTAATTAGTGTTTTGAGTTAAGTGTACATAGATTATTTCTTATGATGTATTTAGCTTTTTTTAAATAATAATCACAATAAACTAATGAACTTTTCTAAGTCGTACTAATTATTTAAAATTTTAATCTGTAGTACATTATTATCAACGATACATGATTAGAGTCTTGATTTCTTAAGAAAGTAACAATCATATTTTTACCTTTTTACCATCTTCAAATGTTCTAGGTAGGTAATTAGTATCTACCATTTTTATATATAAAAAAATTGATATAAGTTATTGTTTGTGGACATTTATGATTATAGGTTTATAGTTAATACAAAATTTGAGAATGAATGAGTTTGAAAGTCTCTTTATCTTTGAAAAAATTTAACATAATGGTTACAAATATTAAAATTTTGATAAATATTGTTTATTACTCATTTCAAATTCCATCAACCATACCCAAAAAAAGTAACAAATCTATCGTAGCATTTGCATTTTTAATAAATAGTGATATACATTGGTAAGCAAATTAATTTTCCATTTCTATGCTAAGTTGATTCATTTGTAGTATATATGTCCATCCTTGAATTTTTTTCTAATAATATTTTTTTGTGTTAGGTGAATTTTAGATTTATCATAATTTATTTAATTTTTATTTAAATTAATGTTATTAATACACGGTGATAAGTTTGTAGATTTGATGGTGAACATGCATTTGTATTATGTCAATCATTGATTTTCCTTTAATAAAAAACAATGTCTTAAACAAATTTTATATTTACCATAGTTTAATTAATTTTATTTAAATTATTATATGGTTACTAATACATTGTAATAAATTTACAAGTTTGATGATTAACAGAATAGAAGATTTGGAACCTTTTCAAAATACTTGGAATTTCAAAAGAAGTTGAAAGATATAAAACAAAAAATGAAGAAGTTTTAGAGGTGTTGGAAGCCATTGTAATTAAAACGGCAACCATACATTTCATATTTTTTTATCACTTATAATTTAATAAATTAAGTTACTTAAAATGTTATCTCAATACAATACTTTTTCCTCACTCTTTTACTCTATTAATAATCAATACATATATACAAACTCCAAACTTTAGTTTAAAAAAGTTTATAGAGTTTTGTCTTTTTGATGCTCACTATTTATTTCACAACATTGTACGTTAGACTTAAATTTGAGTTTGTGCGATTTATTAATTTGATTTTTTTTCCAGTGTTGCTCAATTTTACAATGACTAACAAATGCTCAAGGACAAACAATACTATATGTTCAAATTTATGTTTCTACTAGACAACAATCATGTTAGAGTTGCACTTTATAGAGTAATTTCAATGGAAACAACAAAGCATTTGTTAAATTCAAATGTTGAAAATTAAAAAAGAAATGTCCATAACGAGGTTACTCATTTAGTAAGATTAAATGAGTTCATCTCACTCATTTACCCCCTCATTCAATCTATTTGAGATTGAATGTTTATCCTCTATGACTATGATTAATATTTTCTTTAATCATCTTATTATCTTTCTTTAAAATTATTCAACATTCTTCAATTTAATAATAGCAATCTTATCATGTATGATATCTTTTACTTTCATATTTAGTATATATGTCAAATAATATACTTTTATATATTTAGTATATCAATTAATTAGTTATAAAATTGATATATCAAATTTATCTTTCAACAAGGCTAAATGTATTTGGTATTATTGGAGTGAACTAACTTGAATCTTTATTATTTTTCTAGTATATTATGATGCACTTATTATTCTTCAATCTATAGCTATATGGTTAATTTATAACGATATTTTGAAAGTATTTGTTTATAAAGCAAACATACCCTACACTTAAAGATTTAATTTTGAATGAATTTTGATCTACAATTGATTTACGTGAAAAATGAATTTAGAATGTATATTAAACATGCATGCTCATGGTATACCAAATGTAATACTTGAAAAACTATACTAATTAATATAATATAACAATATATAATACTTGGTAGTTTGCATTTTGAATGAGTGATAATATATAATATTGGTGCACACAATAACGATATACTGGAAATATACTTGATATGTATGTTGAATTGATATACCAAAATATCATTTGGATTGGTATACTAATTTGATATACCAACAATAAAGTAGATGTATGTTTTCTCTCTCTAAATCAAGTATATCAATCAATTGAAATTTGAGAAATATGAAATATCCACGTTATTATATATTTGATATACAAAATTGACACTTATATGTCATATCTCAATCATACCAAAATTATACTAAAAATTAGAAAAAATTAAATGATATACTTTATATTTGGTATATGAAAAAAATAATGCAATCAATTTAAAAAGAAAAAAAGGACATCCAAGCCTAAACCAAACTATCAAAACAAAACTAATAAGAGGCACACAACTCCATGTTAAAAGAAAAAAACAAGAACTTCCATCATAACGCAGATAAAAATAAATAAGTATCCTTGCAAAACAAAATTAATACACATGAATATGTCTCATTGAACAAAGAAAATGTAGAAAATCGGAAAAAAGAAAATACAAATAGAATGTTGGGGAGGATATTTGTAGTAATCCAAATAAACTGAGTTTTATTTTCTGGAACAGTATCTCCACTTATGAACAAAATCATCTCTATCAAGCGGGTTGTTTTTCAAATAGATTCCATCATCTTTAGCTATCCAAATACAATTAATATTATAACATCTATAATACAACCAAATCGATTTTTTCTCAACCCAAAATGCCTCAAAGGATACGGATTCTGCATTTGGCTTGTGCAAGTAACACCAAAACAACGATGTACCCCAAAAGTTTACCTTAAAACTCCAATTGAATTCTTTTCCAACGCTAAGATTTATTTTTCCTAAATCATCATCTTTGGATTGACAATGAACAAACAAGTTTTGGTTTTTGCTTAGGCCATTGACAATATGGATGTGCCATCTCTCTAGCCCGAGACCCTTGGTTGGCTTAACTATAGCTAATGACAACACAAACAAGAAACAAAATATCAAAAAGTGCTTTTCCATATATTTCATAGTCTCCATTTACTTGAGATATTGCAATTGGAAAAGCACTTTGGTTTAGGGTTATATAAACAGTGATGTAAAGTGCAACGGATATATATATATATCCAAAAGCCATGTAATAAAAATTCTTTGAATGATGTGGCAATATAAATGCTGTCCGCTTATGTAAAATTTTGGTCAGTTATAAATTAATAATTAGTTACTCAATTAAGGCTCTAATTATTATTTAATTCCTTATATTTAGTCATGAGTTTTTAGTCTTGAAACGATTGATTTATAACAACTACATTTAATTCGGGATATAACATCACAAAACAAGCTATTTAAAAATGTTAGGACCTATTTTTGGTAATGAAATAATATACAATGAAAACCATCCCAGTGGTAAATAAATGTGAGGTATTATAAATAAGTAATATATATATAGTGTAGATGTCTACGTCATTTGTCGTTTTATTATTGTAGATATTTAGGGCCCGTTTGGTAATGTTTTTGTTCCTTGTTTTGTGTTTTTGTTTTCATTTTTTAAGAAACAGAGGTGTTTGATAACGTTTTTTGTTTCTCGTTCTTTAAAAAAAGTAGAAACATTTATCATTTTATAAAGAATTATTGGGAACAAAAAAAGTAGTTTCTCTCGTTTCGTTTCTCATTTATTTTTATTGTTTTTTTTTTTTTTTTTATCAATTATTTTTATTGGTTTCCTTTTCCTTTTGCTCAATTATTTTTATTGATTTTTTTCTTTTTTATCAATTATTTTTATTGGTTTCATTTTCCTTTTTCTCAATTATCTTTCTATTTCCGATTCCTTTTTCATTATCCTATCCACTCTATGTTATTTCCTTTTTATTCCTCTTATCTTCATCTTCTTCTTCAAATAACCACTCTCCACGCGTTTTCTTTTTCTTCCTCTCATCTCTATTGTCTTCCCAAATCAGTCATCGTTCTCTTCCTCTTCCACTCAATCTTTATCTCGTTCTCCATAAGATTACAAGAAGACTTCCTATCAAAAATGAGTGGGGTAATTAATATATTTTCTGTTTGTGAAAAGATTAGTTTCTGTATACAAAATGTACTAGTTAAACTCTGCGACTAAGTTTATGAAGTTGTATATAGAAGGTCGCTCTCGAGGTCAAAAGTGGGAATTGAAATCGTCAGCGTGAAGAAGAAATATTCAAGACTGAAGTGTAAAAAAAAGGTATTTCACAATAATTTTGTTATATTTATTATCTCTGAAAAATATTGCACACAATTTAACTTGAACATTCATCACCGCCATAAATATTTTTTCACCACCAATGTGGGTTCTTCGACTTTTGTCTGTATCTCACTCCTTTTTTTCTTTTGTTAATATCAATTGTGATAATTTGTTGTGTTTTTAGAATCCGTCTCCCCCACATCTTTTTTTTTTGGTATTCGCAACAATCAGGCAATCTACTAATATACAGGCTACTACCATTAATTTGTCATTTTGTGTCGTCAATTGTAATTTTTTTATTGAATTGTACTACCGACTTTCTTTTATTATTATTATTATGATTGATATTTCAACGCGAGTTTTTCTTTAGAAATTATTTTAATAAATGAAACATAAATAGGATATCAACCACTCACAAAATCAATTGAAATATCAACTCAAAGTACTGTCCATTCTTTCTCTAAAGCATCACAGATACTAGAGTTAAATGTTAAATTTTATTTTGTTCCTTTCAATTCTGAATATTGAGGACATAATAACCTACTTTAAAATTAATATTACATTCTAGATGTCACAAAATATCGATAAGGTTGTTGAAATTGATGGATTAAGAAGTGAGGGACCATGGTAGGATAAGAGTGAAGAATTATTTGTGTTTAATTTAGGGATATACTAGTGAATTCAAATGAACTTGGTTCAAGCCAATCATTTTGAGAATTCTCATTCTGATGACGATGATGATGGTATCTGCATATTTTCTACTTTATTGTACATGAGCTTGCACAAGGTACAATCTTCTAAACAACCACGTAGAACCTCTGATTGAGAGGACATGATTATGTGATCGAGTTGCTAAGTAGAAATGATAGTAGATGTTTTGATTTTTTAGGATGAAAAGAGTTACATTCAAAAGATTTTGTGAAGATTTAAATCTAAGAAAAATCTACAAGCATCTAGATATCTCACTGTTCAAGAAAAGGTTGTTCTATTCTTATTAATCATATCACATAATGAAAGCAATCGTATAGCAGCAGAAAGATTTCAACATTCAGGTCATACTATTTCTCTAGCTTTTAACCGCGTTTTGAGAAAAGTTTGCAAGCTTAGACTAGAATTATTAGCCCACCCAATATGGACACTGTGTCAACAGAGATCATATTGAATATAAATTGTTACCCTTTCTTTAAGGTAATGTGTTAATGTTTGAAACATTACCCTCTCTTGCACGAAGTTCATACTAATTCAAAATATATTTCTATTTATGATTATCCTTTAGGATTGTATTGGTGCTATTGATGACACTCACGTTGCTGCAAGTATTCTCTAAAATGAACAAATACCATTTCGTGGAAGAAAAACTAACACAACATGGAATATAATGTGTGTCTATTCATTTGATATGTTATTCACATATGTCATGTCTGATTAGGAAGGATTGACCAATGATTCTTGCATACTTCTTGAATGTATCAAGAATTCCAAGAATAAATTTCCTATGCCTAAGAGAGGTAAATAATTATGTGTTTTTAGAACTTTAAATGAAATGGATCACTTTATGATGAATATTTTTTTGCTTTATTATATGCAGATCAATATTATCTTGTTGAGTCAGGATATTCAAATATGCCTGAATTTTTAGCACCATTTCATGGTCAAAAGATATCATTTACGAGATTTTAGAGAAAAGAGACATCGCCCTTAAGGTAAAGAAGAAGTGTTTACTATCGACATTCTTCATTGCAAAATATCATTAAACGTTGTTTTTGTGTGTTGAAGGCTCGATTTCCTATTCTTAAGCAAATGCCTCCAAACTTGATCAAGACATAAAAATATATACCGATAGCATGATGCACGATTAACAATTATATTAGATTGAATGATCGTCAAGATGATCTATTCAATGACTTTAGCAATGAATCAATGATTGTTGAATATACACAAAATTTGTCAGCCAATTTACAGGGTAGTATAATTGAATTAGATGTGAGTCGACATCATCTAAGTGGCCCGAGTGAGAGATGATATTGCCAATCAAATTTGGGCAACATTTGAAGGATAAATACAATTTTATGTTTATGTCATTATTTTTATTTGTTGGTACTTCTTTGTATTAAATGAATAGTCTTTTGATATGTTTATTTTTTATGTTTAATGGAGGACATAGATTTTTTTTAATGTTTAATTGAATTGGACGTGAATAAAATAACATGAATACAATAAAAAATAAATCTCGAAAAAAATCAGGAAACAAGAAACAGTTTTAAACACATTTTCTATTTTTGTTTCTTTTTCTCAAGAAACAAGACACAAGAAACAGAAACAGAAACAGAAACAGTTATCAAATACATTCCCGTTTCTGGTTCTAAAAAAAGAAGAAACAGGAAACAAGAAACAGAAAACAGGAACATTACCAAACGGGCCCTTAGTGTCCAAATAAGTCCACCTCCTTCATTCGTGTGTCAAGTAACCATGCATCCTTAGTAAGCACATAATGCCACATCCTATTTGCCAAATTTGGCTATAAAATAAGGGGCACTTGCAAAAATGACAAAATAAGTTATAATAAATAAGTCTATAGCACACACGCTTTATTATTTGTGAAAATGGCAAAAACAAAACTCAGCCCACACATCAAGAGGTAAAATGTCACAAATGTCCTCTCTACTAATATAAGTTTGATACACTTTATATACGTCTAATACACTTAATACACCTGATACTTTTTTATACATCTGATACATTTGATTGATACACTTGATGCACATGATACTCTTTGATACACCTGATACCTTTTGATACATACCTAAAACATCTTGATACACATTATAATACTCTTCGTTACACTTGATTCTTCTTGATACACTTAATACCCCTGAGGCATTGATAGTTTGATACACTTAAAGACTTCAATTATAAATTTGATATTACTAATAAACTTGTTATATTTCATTGGTACACTCAACAAATTTGATACTTTGATGTACATGATATGTTTGATACACCGATGCACTGCAGATACACTTAGTATTCTTCACTTATACATTTGATTGATTAAATACACGTGATATGCTTGAAGTCCTACTTATACATTTGATATACTAATAATATACACTTGTAAACTTGATTCATATACTTGATAATAATTCACTTTAATGATATGCTTTAACAATATATTGTGGATATACTTGATAATGATACACTGAGTTACATCATTCATATACTTAATAATACTCTAATGAACTGCATAAAATTTTAAAAAACAAAAATCACATAGTAAGTATATTAACCAACCAATACATTTAATACAAGTATATTACAACACTAATATACAAAATTGAGACAAAGTAAAACCAAAACAAAATCAATTGGAATCAGATTCAACTCAAAATACACATGGAAGGAAGTAAAAAAAATCACAAATGAAGTTAAATTACTCCAATCAATAACCATTATATTTCATATTGTAATTAATGTATTATTGATATTCTAAAATCAAGATTAAGACAGAAATAATAAATAATTTTTCTAGTATAAGAATAAACAAATAATTAGGGTCTTAAAAAGTGGGAGAATAAATAAATAATGAGTAGGGCATTAAAAAGAGAAAAAGAAATAAATTATTGAAGGATAGTTTAGGAATAATAACAAATTTAAGATGGAGAGTATTTTTATAAATGAACTTTTTGTCATATTTGCAAAATTCTAAAACAATGTGCTATATTTGCTATATTATATTCTCAAAATGCTACCCTATGCAATTTTTCATAAAATAAAGTGGTCTTTTGATGGATTTGTAAAAAACACTATACATCGGAGAAAGTGGAGAAATTTGATTCTTTTTATTTTTCTTCTTTTCTTATTTATTTATTTATTATATTTTATTATTTTAATATTATATTTTCTCGATTTTTGTATTCCGATTGTGGCTTGTTTTTAACGCATAAAGTTGAATGTCAAGTTAATTTTACAAGTAAATTTATCATCCATGTACATTTTATGCTGTGGTTGTAAGAGGACATCATAGTTACAAGTATATATCCTAAACAACTGAGTATGGAGAAGTAAGATAGGAAGACTCGTGCTCTCCTAAACCTTGAGACCATGAGAATAAGCTAAAGCATTTTGACATAATGAATGAAGATGAGAGAAAAAGATAAGCTAGAACACTACCTGAAGTTTTTACCCCTGATAAAAAAAAAAGAAAAAAAAGACTTTAGTGTATATCACTCATTCAAAAAATATTGCACCGAAAGATTCGAATCAAGAACTTGGACAACAATGTCTCCATTCTTATGCAAATCTTCATCGATTCAAGGGTTTTGTCCCCATTGCAACAAGGAATCAACTTTGTGCTAGTGCATAAATATAGTGTATGTCAATCATGGAAAGTCAACAAATTGCATTGGAATCCCTTTTGCTTCCAAAACAAGAATTTTCGATCTGCGGTTACGTTTTACCTGCTGCTTTTGTTATCCAACTTTAAATTTCACGCACACTTATGTCTATTCAATCCCCGTTTAATTAACCGCTATAATTAGTAAACTAAATTATCCAAACATAGTTCGTGCTGCTATGTGGATCGTGGACCCAAAGGTGCAACTATTCCTAGTGGTGGATCCATAAATTTTATACAGGGGAACACCGACCACTATATAATAAATACACTAGAACATGTTAAAAAAGTATCTCGACGTTACACTAATGCTCTAATAACATTCATTACATTTATAGTAATAAAGAAAGATCGACAATCACCACATGATTTTTTGTAATTTAAATATGTGAATTTAAAAATTGCATCAAAAAAAGAAAAGAAAAAATGAAGAATAATACATTTTTCATGGAATATTGTTGAGAGAGTGAAAGTTTGGATCACCAACTTTGTTGCATTTTTTAAAAATATTTGTTAGATAACAAATGAGGGCTAGAAAATAAGTTAGGGTTTCACCGACTTTGTTGCATTTTGTAAAAATATTTATTAGATAACAAATGAGTGCTAGGAAATAAGTTAGGGCTTCACTGACTTGTTGCATTTTTTTCTAAATATTTGTTAGATAAAGGGCTAGAAAATAAGTTAGAGTTTTATCTTACATCAATTTTTGTAATAGGCAAGAATCAAACTGTCACAACTTGAAAGTTTTGCAGTGGGGGCATAACCACTACACTAGAACCAAAATTTAGTTAAAATAAAACTAAATTTAATATATATTGTAATCTGACACTTCAGAATTAATATTAAAATACAAAAACAGACAATATAAGGGACACGTGCTCCCAATCCCTTAATAAATGTACCTCTTCACTATTACTACATCTTAGTGGTTTTAGTAATAGAGTTTGGTATTGTAAAATTTTTATATCATTTTTTTTTTTGGAATTTAAGACACCGAAAAGTTCTACAAAATCTACTTTTTCTATTTATTTATTAGAGAAATAACTTGGAAAAAACTAGTTATATATGTTGCATGCGAATGCGAATTTGACTAGCTAGAACAATCATTTAGTAATACAAATCATTATCTTGGATGAGTTTATTTCGTCTACATGCCTTGCTATATAAAACAATAATAATTATAATAGTCGATCCATACCCTCATGCCTAAATGAAAATAAATATTAAAACTATACACTAAACGTAAAGACAAATTTTGTTATTTAACATATATATCAATATCGAAACTCTTTGTTTGTAAGACAAATTATTATGTGGTACATACAATCAATCACAAAATAAAGAATAAAAAACCGAATTAAGAAGGAAGAATAATAATATGTAACTTTTATTTTTTAATAGCATAATTTATGCTTCGTCAAGTCGTTGCAACAAGCAGCAGATGGTTTTCTTGGATTTTCGAATGCTGGAATGCACGATTTTCCATCTCATTTAGGTTACATGTGAGCTTTGCCTCTACCAATTGAGTTTCCTTTAAAACCCCGACAAACACCTCAACTATAAAGAAAAAACCTGCCGTATAAAAAGCTTTTTTCATTTTGATGGGTTTAAGACGACACTAATATGTGTACAAGGAAAAGAAGATGTAA
The DNA here is from genome assembly GCA_037974545.1 of Cucumis variabilis. Classification (NCBI taxonomy): domain Eukaryota; kingdom Viridiplantae; phylum Streptophyta; class Magnoliopsida; order Cucurbitales; family Cucurbitaceae; genus Cucumis; species Cucumis variabilis. Next base: position 7,021,752 of record JBBPDI010000004.1, read on the forward strand.
ATGAATAGTATTGTGTAAATAAATAAACAAGTATTTTATAGAATATTAGGGTGAAGTTGATATTGTTAAGGAAATAATGTTTGGTCATTTATATTCTATTTCTAGAGAGAACTTGTTAGTTGTTAGTTAGTTGACTATAGTAATTTGAGTGAATACTATAATGGCCAGTTAAAAGTTCTCATCTAATTTGTTCAAAACAACCTACCTAATGATAGCCCATTCCTCATTTGGTTTCTAAATATAGCTTCTACAACATCATTTGAATAAGTTACAATGTCTTAGCTTATTTTAATCCTCTAAACATTTTAAAAACAAGGGATGACTTAGATATGTAGCATGTCAACTTTTAATTAACAACATTAAGGATCTTTGTTTTGATTGAGAAAATTTAGCTTCTATTTTGTGATAGAGAGTTTATTGATTTATGTTAATTGTCATATGTGTCTGTTGAAGTTTGTCCATAAAAGTTAAGCATGTTGTCATAAGGATTTCAAATTATGACTATTCTTATGCCATGATTTTTCTTTTCCAACTAAAGATTTGCCAATGCCAAATATGGTTCATTGATTCAAATCTTATGTAGGTGTAAACAATTGCAAAATCAAGTTGAAAAGTAGAAGTTGATTTTATATTCTCATATGTGTACTGTAGCATTTTACAACCATTTCTCATACACAACCATGAAAGAAAGTTGGGTGCACTAAATGATGAAACAACTTTTGGCAAAAACTAATATATAGAAGGAAAGGGAATTTAATTCTTTATAGTGGTTTGGAAACATAAAGTATCTTTCATTGAGTAAGCAAACATGGTGATTCATCCAACTAATGACATGATTTAAGAGGTTTCTTTTAAAAAAGTAGTTGTATTAATGTTTCACTTTGCGTTGAGCGAGTAAATTAGTGAAATGATTAAAGTTAGCTACAAGAGGTGCTTTTTGTTTTGGAAAATGGAAAATGATTAGTGTGGTTTAGTAGTTGTTGATCATCAAGTGTGATTGATTTAAGCTCAATGAAATTTCTAACTTTTACATATATGCATGGTATGAGAATTTTAATTTCATTTTTACATTTGCGCATGGTATTCAATGTTGATATTTGATTAGTATATGTTACAATATTTTATTAGTAAACTATATTACCTGAAATGGGATGCGATTGTCACAAGTCTAAATAAGGCTACATGTATTTTGATAAAGTTTATGCATGATTAACTGACGTGCTTGGCGAAAGTTGAAAAGGGTTACTATAACTTTAAATAATTAAGTTTGGTCGCACCATTGTTTTGCATATTTACCAAGCTTGTTGTGCGTATGAAAATATGCAAATTTTTATTATTTAGCTAGGGAGCTTGTAGAATTTGATGCTGGTTAAAGATACTGTTATAAGACATGAATGCTTATACCCAAGTTGCCATTGATCGTAAGTGGGTATCAAAGTTGTGTCTCTAGTTTAATTCAGGTTTATATAATCCTCAGGTACTGTTGAACAATGATATAATGGAACCTTGAAAATAGTTATGGTGTAATTCATAGTTGAACTCTATCAAATAGGTAGAATGCTCTAGTGAAAAGTAATTGCTTGGGTAAGAGTTATAAGGTTGGACGACTATTTTAGGAGAGACTCAGTTGATCTTTTGTTCGTGAAAAGAAATATTAAAAATACAACCAAAGTCTTACATTAGTTAGATTTAGTTAGATAAGAAAATAATGAGAGGTATGTATTTTAAATTTCTTGAATTTATGAGATATAGTTAAGGAAATATGCAAAAAGGTTCAAGAATCACCAAAATCAAAATTAACAAAAGAAATTTTATTTTATAATCCCAACTTGTTTATGCAAAATACTAACAAATGATAATAAAGAGTAAGGGTCTTGTATCGTCCCAAGAGATCAATCTTGTTTAGAAAACAACAAATCTTTACTAAAAATCAAGAATTTTAACATAGGATGAAACTAGGGATGGGAATGGGTATGGGATAAATATGCCGGTTTTATAGCTTAGACATGACAATGAGAAAACTATTCTCATGCATCCATGAACTATATCCATCCAAAATTATGTGTTTTCTTCTTTGTCCACCATCTTTTCCATTTGCATTTAACACCCTAATTTAATAAAGTAATATATACTTTTTATTTATTTTAATTTAATAAGTTAGTTTATAGATGGATCTTTTTAAAAATATATAACAAAGCGGCTAGAACAATTTCAAAAATGAAAAAAGCCCATAGATCCACAATCAAAAATATAAAAAAATTAATTGACATCAAAAGCGTAATATATTTAAAAAATAGTCGTTTAAAATTGACTATTATTTCCTATATGATCATTTAGATTTGGTTACTCAAATCTAAACTATTTTTTCGTACACGATACTTTAGATTTGATCGTTTAAATTTGGATAGTCAAATCTAAACGTTCTTTTTCATAATTTTTACACGATGTTTAGATTGATCTTTTAAATTTGGGTTGCCAAATCTCAACGATTTTTTTCAAGATTTTTATGTATTTTTTTATATTTGGAAAGCAATCGTTTATATTTGAAAAATATATCGTTTATATTTGGATAGCCAAATCTAAACAATGGTGTACTAAAAATAGCCAAATCTAAACAAGAATCTTAAAAAAAAAAAATAGATTTAGGTAGTCAAATTTAAACGATCAAATCTAAACGTGTACCAAAATATAAACGATCGTGTAGCAAATATAAACAATCATGTATCAAATCTAAATGATCGTGTACAAAACATCTTGAAAAAAATCGTTGAGATTTGACACCCAAATTTCAACGATTAAATCTAAACGATCGTGTACAAAAAATCTTGAAAACAAATCGTTTAGATTTGGCTACCCAAATTTAAATGATTAAATCCAAACCATCGTGTACCAAAAAATCTTGAAAAAAAAATCATTTAGATTTAGGTAGTCAAATCTAAACGATCTTGTATAAAAGAATAGTTAAATCTAAATGATCGTTTCCCAAATAAAAAAAAAATCATTCTTGAAAATATTGTCTATCTTACGTATGTTATTATTCTCAAATTACCATTTCAGGTATTTCTTGTCTCACTTTTTTTAAGCCTTAGTCATTGTTTCTCTTACATTCTCAACAATCCATTCTTCTTCATCGGTAGATTTCAATTGGTTTTCAAAATCGGTAAGCTAAGGGCGTGGCACGTCTTCATTATTTATGAATCGTTCGTCAAGTCGTTTGAAATTCATATGAAGATAGATTTTTTATTTTGATTTCATCCTTCCTTATCATTAACTTTGATTTCGTCCATGTGGTCTTAATAGTTTTTTTTTTTTTTTGTATTTTTCCACTATTTGAATAATTTTTTAAGTTTTATTTATGGTTTTGTTTTTTTTTTTTGTTTCTTTTTTTTTGTTCTGGTAGGTGCATCCATGATTTTTTTTATTTCTTATTATATTAATCTTGATTTTAGAATATCAATGTTATATTAATTGCAATCTAAGATATAGTCGTTCATTTGAGAAATTTAACATCATCAGAATTTATTGGATGTTCCCATCTTGATAAAGCATCAATTGTCTTATAATTTTGAGGCCCAAGCTACTATAAGATCCTGAAATCAAATCCTAATAACTTCGTCAGCCATTTCTGAAACTATGGTTGTACCTCCACTTTGTTTATAAAAAACTTCTAAAACTTCTGATATGATATAATCGTAAATCTCTTTTCCAATAAGTCGTGTCTCCACCTTTTGAACTGCGAACACAATTACCATTAATTCCCTCTCATATATTGATCATTTAGCTTGGAGTCGAGGTGATAACTTTTGGCTAAAATAAGCGATGGATCATGCATTTTGGGATAACACCGCTTCTAATCCACTGCTGTCAAGTATTTCAAAACCGCAAACGTCAAGTATTGCAAGTTCTGTAGTAGTGTGATTTAGCTTGGGGTCGAGGTGATAACTTTTTGCTAAAATAAGCGATGAGTCATGTGTTTTGGGATAACACCGCTCCTAACCCACTACTTGAAGTGTTCGTCTCAATAATAAACGGAAGTGAAAAATTAGGAAGGGCCAAGTCTGGAACCAATACAATGGCTAATCTACCATGGCTTGGACCTTTTCTCCATCCGCTTCAACACCTCAACTTGATATCCAGTGGCCCAAGTATTGTATTCTAGAGTGCTCAACAATGCATTTCTTTTGATTGACATACAACTGATGATCTTTCAATATGGCAAAGACCACTCCTAAATGTCTCTCATGTTCTGTAATGTCTGGATTGCCCATAAAAAAATCATGAAAAAACACTAACAAAAATCTTTTTAAGAATGGTCGAAATACATGGTTCATAAAGGATTGGAATGTGGCTAGGGAGTTTAAGCCCAACCAGAATGACAAAACATTCATAATGTTCCTCGTGCGTGTGAAACTCGAACTTCTCAATGTATTTTTCTCTCACCCTTATTTGATGGTACTCGGATGTTAAGTCTAGTCTGGGGAACATTGCATCCCATAGAGTTCGTCAAGAAATTCCTTTATAACAGGTATTGGAAACTTGTCGGCTATGGTGGCTTGATTTAAGCTTACGGTAATCAACACAAAAATGTCATCCTCCATGCTTCTTTTTCACTAACAACAATGGGCTAGAGTATGGACTTCAGCTCAGCTTAATAATTTTGGCTTATAACATCTTGGTGACTAATTTCTTAATCTCTGGCTTTTGATTGTACCCATATTTGTACTGTATTTATCAATTTCTATCCTTCCATGGTCTACACCTCTATTATCGGTGGCAACCCTTTTGGTGTGGAAAAAATTTCATCATACAACCTCAGCAAGACCTTAATTAATATGACCTTTTTTGATATGCAAAGCACGTCAAGAAAACTAAGTTTTCTCACACTCACCTTAGCTTCAGATTTTGATTTTCTGTTCTCAATCAATGATTCTTGTACTAAGAACTGTAACGTTGAAATCCAAATTTATAAACAACATCTATAAATTTTTAATGTATAGGTGGGGATTTAAACCCGAGACCTCTTCCCCACAGGTACATACAAGTTTCAGTTGAGCTAAACTCATGTTGGCCAACTTCTACAAATTTTAAAAATCCTAAATTACAAACTTTCAATTTGAACACAATAACTAATTTAATGTTTGATAAAGTCACTTATTTCAATCTAATTATAACTACAACACTTAATTTCTAAAAAAAGTAATATTATATTATTAATGAATAGAAAACAATAACTGAAAAAGATAGTAAAAATTAAGAATATTATTGATGAATATCGTGCTTTCTGAGCCCATTAACGAGGGTCCAAATTTCGTGCTTTGTGAAAAATAAAATTTTCTTGATAGGCAATGACCATCAAGATATCATTAATTTTCTTGATAAGCCTTGCCCATGATCTTATCCTAAACTAAAAATTATAATTAGATATCATTTTTCTTAATGGACATTGCCCATGATTTTTTTTTTTTTTTTTTTTTTTTTGTCCATCAAATTCTAAACCCATAAATATATCCAAAACATATATATATATATTTTCGATGAGCCATTGCAAATCAAGAAAATTCATCTCTTGATGGGCCTCGTCCATCAAGAAAACCTAAGTAACTTGATGGACATTGCAGTCAGTCAACTAATATACTATCCTTGATGTTTATTGTCTATCGATGAATAGTTGTTTTTACGTTTGTGGACCATCAACAATAACTAAAGGAACTTTGTCCATCAAGAAAATCAAGAATCCATTTTTTTTTTATGTTTTTTCATATTTTTTCAACAAAATAAGGAGACTTTTCTTGACGTACATGACCGTCAAGATAAATATTGTATTAAGGAACATTTTATATTTTTCTTGATGGTCCTTTGTCATAACCATCAATAAATCAAAATTTGCGTGCATCAAGAAAGACCAAATTTGTAGTAGTGGTAAGTCCTTTTCATCCCCTTTCTCTTCCACCTCATTGCCCATGGCGGTTGTCTCTTCAATCTTTAAATTCTGTTATTAAATTAGGAAACTTGATCTTCAGAGTCCCATGTTTTTGTTATAGTTTTGAGTGGGTACTTTGCTTTAGTTACAAAGCGATCTCCCTGTAGGATGACTAGTTGTTCCCCTACCATGAACAACATAGTCATTGTCACCCAGTGCAGCTCCATAAAGCCCATCATATGTAGTCATTGTATCTCCAATATTACATCCATTCTTCCGAGCTCGATGGCTAGAAAGTCCGTAATAATCGTTAACTCTTGGAGCTTCACTTCCATGTGTTTGCACACACCATGCCCATCATACGTAGTCATTGCATCTAAAGCAAAGACTCCTGTCAAGTCTTGCCCTAAGTTCCACGTCAAATAACCTCTTTTCACAATTCCCTTTAATTGGAATGGATATCGTACGCTTATTTGTATGAATATTTAGAGGTCTTACACGATTCTATAGCAAGAGGGTAGAGAAATCTGACAATGAAAGTGGACACCTTTCTGGTGGTAGGATCTCTCAAATAAGGTTGCATTGCTGGAATATATATTTTTATTGACAATAACATGTTTTTGTGCTTCCTCAAGCCATCGCAACAAGCAACAGATAACTTTGCCTACTTTAAGAATACTGACATACATGATCTCATCTCATTTAGGTCACACGTGAGCTTTTCCCCTACCAATTGAGCTTCTTTTACGACAACGACAAACACCACCACAATAAACAAAAAACAGTTGCAATAGAAAAACCTTTCTTCGTTTCCAAGAAATTTTAAGATGAAACTAATATGCACATGAAGAAAAGAAAATGTAAATGGATGGTATCGGGTAAACAATTAAAAACATATTTTATAGATTCTTAGGAGTGGAGTTGATATTGTTAGGGAAACACGTTAGATAAAGATGTTTGTTCTCAACTTTGTTCAAAAGATCCTACCTAATTTCTCATTCCATCAAAATAAGTTTTTCTCAACAACACTAACGATAATTAGGTTGTTATTTATTTACTTAGAAATGTAGCATGGCCTTTACCTATAACTTCTAATTAACATCATTAAGAATCTTTGTCTTGATTAATATGGAAGATTTAATATATATTAGAGGATGAACTTCTTGATTCTAAATGATTGTATTGAAGCATGAAAATCAAATAAAGAGTATAAAAATTACAAATGATAATTATTTTATTTCTAACTTCTAGTATAGACAACACTACAAGATTAGTGGATTTGAAGGATTTGAAAGTACAATAACGAGATGTCTTTCACATATCTTTTTCTATATGTTATATTTTTCTAAGTTAAATCCATTTTTATCTAATAATGCTTGTAATCATGCTCATATAAACATACTAACGCATACTCAAAATTACATATAGTACACTTAATTTGTAAGAATTAAGTTTAATTTAAAGTAAATTTCATATATTATTTATTTTTAAAATGTTAATACAGAAATTAAAATATATAGAACATTGTAAAAGATGGGGTTTACACATTTTGTAAGTATTTCAACTATCTATTCCACCTAGAGGAATGTTTTAGAGAAGTACCCTTTGAGTTTAATACCCAATTTATTACCTTTAAAAATCAAAAGAGAAAAAAAAAAAAAATCAAAAGAGAATAAAAAGAAGAAGAATTCCGTGTTCCCATTTCTAAGCAGATATATATTGTATGCAATAGGCACAAACACAAACTATGTAGAATTGTTATTTGGTTACATTGTAAAAAAGGGAAGTATATTAATTCTTTAGATTTGATTTCATCTGAAGATGAGATTTCGTGAAATGTAACGGATATATATATATATATATGGCTTTTATTTGCGAGAGATGGCTTCCTTGGCAGATTGGAGGGTGTTGGCAACCGCTGCTGCCGCTCCTGCGAGGACACCGCCGCTGGTGGCGAAGTTTTCCGATGCGGAATGAGGGAGATGGACTACTTGCACATTTCTCTTTTCTAGGCCTTGCCCCACCGATGATCGATAGTCTACTGTCTCCACTCTCTTCTCCATTTGACCTTGTGCATTTCTACGCTCTACTTCCTGAATTATCAATTTCGAGTTGTAGCTAATATTCATATTAATAAGTTAAATCATACCCATAAAACTTTTTACAAATATAAAAAAACTATTATAATTTATTTACTGATAAACTACCGTAGACAAAGATGAACTATTATATGTGTCTATCACAATACAGATAGACATAAAAGAGTGGTTGAGGAGCCTAACGTAATCAAGTTATTGAAAATTAGAGAAGGATTGGAATGCATTTAGAAAACGAAAATAAAAATTGTAAAAAGTGAAAATGATAAAAAATATAATTTAATTGAAAACTAGCGTAACAAAATGTGTTTAATATTACAATTTGAGCTTAAGACGCTAAACCTAAATATAATTTTTTTAATATATAATCATGCATTTCAATCTCATTACAAATGTCGAAAGAGTTTGAAATAGTAGTCTATCTTGATCTACTACTGTTAGATAAACTTTAATATATTGCTATAATTTGTAAAATAAAAAATTATTTTATTATATTTGAAAACAACAATGAAGATAGAAAAGGTAGAAAGGGTTAAAGGAAAGCCAGCGTAGAGAGAGAGAGAAAGAGGAAGAGACATGCCTTGTTTGCTTGCATATTCATATCGATTTTGTTTGCAAGGGATCAAAATGAGCTGAGCTCTCTAAGGAACTAAGGTCTCTCTTGTAATGCGAAACAATAAACGTCTCTCTCTCAAAACAATTTAATACGAAGAGAGATCAATTGTTTTTGGGTCAAAGTTAGTGGTTATAATTGTATTACCCATAAATTATGCCGATGGACAAGACTAGCCGACTGAATCACCCCAATGACATTACCATAAATTTGGTCCAACACTTTCAAATTTTACCCATATATTCATTTTATTTTTAGAAACCAATTTCACTAAATTAGGGAGTTGATCCATGAGTTTTAGCACTTTTCTTCGTATACACATGTGTGTGTGTGTGTATAGTCTACTACTTTGAGATTTAAGTAGCACAAATGTCCATATCATTATAATTTAGGGTACTGGTTTAGGATTGTCTAATCGAGTGTAACTGAATTGAGGGTATTGACATGGCTTTAGGGTGGGAAAGAAATTAAGCTTTTATAGGTGAAGAACATGATTTGATTTCAGTCAATGTTTTTCCTTTTCTCAATCAATTTATGATGTGATAGAGAATTAAGATATATATATTAAAAAATTAATATTCAATCGAGACAATTTCATATAAAAATGGCAGAAACTACTGTCAAGCTAAAGCTAAAACTTTTCATAAAACTTAACCCTTTGTGAAGCCTATTTTGTGTAACATTTTTGTATTTAATCCTACATTCAAATTTTGAGGTTGTATTTGATGAATACGTTAAGTTTTAAAAGTAGTATCCAATCATTCTCTGAACTTTGTGTCTAATTTGGGCTCAAACTGTCATGAAAAAGAAACTAATATGTCGTCTTATATCCGTTGGAGAGTGTGATATAGATGGACCGACCACGTTGATCCTTAGTTGATTAAGCCTTGAAAATTAAAGAGATGAATTTATTATTAATCTCACTTTCCACTTTAATAATTAAGGGATTGCCTGGAAAGTCATAATGGAATGACTTTGCAACATAATCTAAAATTCATGAGCGTTTTGGATTTGATTTGTAATACCAAACTCATTTCGTCGTGATTTTATTTTTATTCCTCCCCGATTCCTCACACATCCAACTCGCTTCAAATTCTCAGTATTTTTTATTATATTCCAGCTCCTCAAGCAACTCAATAGACATCCAAAACCACAGCCTCATCTACGACAGATATGATTGGCAACCTAAAACCAAGTATATTTCAAGACAAAGAACAAAATGATTTGGCAAGTTAAACCAGATTAATCCTCCCAATAAACAAATTCACATTGAACAGAATAATCTAAAGTCCCAAAGTTTAGCAAGATATATTCTAATAATGAGAAATGTTCTTTCATTGTTTGTCTGAGAGTCTGAGTATACATTCTACAACAGTTTAAACCATGTTAAACAGAAATTTTCATCTCCCAAAATGAAAATGTACTAGTGTAACTGAATCAATTGATTCGTGATTGCTTTAACACTATAAAATCCTGTGGTTCATCAAATCCAAAGAATGTTGGAAGAGTTCCATCCATAATCAGTAAGTCATCAGTGGTGAGCTACTGCAATGAACATCAGAAACACAAGAAATTCTCTGCCTAGGAGACAATGTTGAAATCCCCACAGCATCAACATCAAGATTTTGAATATTTTTTCTCTTCT
>JBBPDI010000004.1:7038246-7045746 GCA_037974545.1 Cucumis variabilis
TGTGTTTGTATCTTTGTTGCTGCATACAGAATCTCATCAAAATAATGCCTGCGATTCTAGCAAGAGAGTAGAGAAATCTGACAATGCAAGAGGACTTTTCTAGTGGTAGGATCTCTCAAATAAGGTTTCATTGCTAGAATATTTTTGTATTGACAATAACGTGTTATGTGCTTCCTTAAATCATCGCAACAAACACAATAGATGACTTTCTCGGCATTAAAAATCCTGGCACACATGATCTCATCTCATTTAGGTCACATGTGAGCTTTGCCTCTAACAATTGGACTTCCTTTATAACCGAGACGAATACCACCACAATAGACACTAATATGCATAGGGAGAAAAGAAAATGTAAATGGATTGTATCGGATAAACAACTACACATATATTTTATAGGTTCTTGGACTGAAGTTGATCATATTGTTAAGGAAACACATTAGATAAAGATGTTTGGTTATTTATGTTCTATTAAAAAATAGAACTTGTTAGTTGTTAGTTTGACTATGGTAATTTGACTGCAAAAGTTCTCATTTTTGTTCAAAACAACCTACCTAACGATTGTCCATTCCTAATTTTGGTTTCTAAAGTGTAACTATTTACAACACCAATTCAATAAGTTTTGTCAACTTAAACTTATTAAGTTGTGCTTTATCTTTTTTTTTTTTTTTTTACTTAGAAATGTACCATGACAAGTACCTATAACTTTTAATTACAACATTAAGGATCTTACTGATCGGTCCTTTTTACGAAATGATGGTGTTGCATGAGGAGCCCTTTTGTCTCGTTTTTTATGTTTTTAGTTAGACGTACTACGCGTTGTGGGTATGGTGAGCCTCAACAAGATGAAGAATATTTGAAGCAAATTTTTAGTTCAGAAGCATGCATGTCGTATGCATGGCGATCTCGTTTCTCGTGTTTGAGTGTTAGTTGAAAGCCAATTATGGGAATATCAAGGTCGCTTCTTTGAAGTGTGCTCTCCATACAATGGAGCCTGTACTTGCCGACTGCTCTTGCCTAGACACCACACCATCACAGTATTATGACTCTATTGTTCCTTAGTCGTCGGTTTATGCCTAATCGATCAATCAATTTATGTGTTTAATGTTGGGATTTATGTATGTCTAATTTGTTAATTATGTTAAACACATTATTGAATAAATAAAGTGTTATTATTATTTGCATCACTCAAATCTAATAAACTAAGATTCAATGTTATTTAATGTCTATATATTCAGTTGTGGATCCAAAAAATTTATAGACAAAAAGTTTAGTAAAAAAATATATGTACAGTACCTTTCATAACTATTATTACATTTCTTCAAAGGAGATGATGATTCCCGTCGATTTTCTTTTAAAATATTTCACAATTTATATTTCATATTAAATCTACAATAACATAACATTGTAACGAGAATAAATCAAGAAGTTATTGACATATAACAAAAATATAACTTAAACAACCCAATAAGAAGTAATAAAATAGGTATAAAACAAATGAACTAATACAAAAAAATAAGAATGATTTGAAATATGAAAATCAAATGCATCGACGTTACAATATGCATCGAAGACTGTCAGTTGTAAGGGAAAAGGTTTACTTGCAAAGAATATGACAATGCTTGGACGGGGATTCAACTACTATACCTCTTCTATAGTACATTTTGGATTTTTTCAGCTTTGATAGGCTTGCATATGAAAAAGTCAAAATGTCACATTATAGATTTACTACATGAAAAGAAAAGAAACTAGCTAAACTAAACATAAGACATAAAGATAAGAGAAATTAGGGGTATTTGGACATACGACCATAGGCAAATAACGCCCTAAACAAGTATGACTGTAACATTCTCTCCCACTTAAACAGTTGACATACCTGTCGACTGGCAAAGCTTGAATTTCTCGATCTTCTGCTTTCATGCTTCAAGGTCTTTGGTACATCTTCAACTTGTTTCTTCCACGAGGAGGTTCTTCCACTTTGCTATGAATTTGTGTATCCTCCTCGTGGGTATTCTACCGTTTCTTACTTTCTTGGCAAGGACTTCTTCCACTTCTGCTAGTCTCTCATATCTTCTCACGAAATGGTGATCTTGGTATCTTCAGAACTAAGTCTGTTCAGGTCGTAGTTCAACAAGGACCTGATCGCCCATATGAAAGTCTAAAGGGCGATGCTTCTTATCTGCCCACTTTTTCGGTCGCTTCGAGGCTTCCTCTAGACCGGCCCGAGTCGGATGTCTAATTTTCACTTCTACTTCTTGGTACTGTTGCGAACCTGAGGTCTCTTCTCAATATGGGGAGATCAACAAGGCGCGACAATATTGGTTGTTTGCCACAAGCAATCTCGAACGGGCTTTTACCAGTTGATGAACTCATCATAGCACTAACACAAAATCAGGTTACCTTCAACAGTTGAATCTCATTCTTTTGTTCTATCTTACCGACCTTAGCCAAACTCATACCATCTTGAGCGACATAGTTTTTCTACAAGGATTCCTTCGAAGTGTCCCGCATTGGATCATCCATTTGACATGCCTGTATAAGAGTCAACATGCACTGAATTACATGATCATTTCACTGACTAAAGGCATCAGTTGCCCGGTTACTCGCTCCTTTCCTATGTTTTGACCTAAAATCAAGTTCGGATAGGTATTTACCACCTTGTTTAACTTGAAGTCAATTTCGGCTGAGTACCGAAGTGGTTGGTAACAATATTGTTGGTCTCTCTGACATAAGTAGATCCCCGTGAATACTGTCTCTAATCCCTCAGACAGTGTACCATGACAAACGTTTCTTCTTCAAACACCATATAACTCTTTTCTATGGTACTCGACTTCTGACTCACAGATGCGATAAGGTGTCATTTCTATATGAGAACACCATCCAACGCATAATCATATGCATCATTATGAATTTCAATAGGTTGGGTCACATCCATGAATCCAAGAGCTGGCCCTTCTCTCAGGACTTGTTTCAAGACACGGTTGTCGACACACAACCGTAAGTTTTTATTCTTTTCTTTCTATAAAAAGACTTGGGCTTCGTACGGAGCTTGTGCAGGTCTAATGAATCCTGCACTAAACAATCTCTTTGACTATCTTTGAAGTTCAGTTAACTCTGACGGTGCCATACGAAAAGCATTTGTCGTAGGTGACTTTGACTCGGGCAAACTATCAAGCATTCCATCACAATAGTTCTTTACGACACACCTTGTGTCTTTGTGAACTATCTCCCTCAGTCTATCTAAATTCTTAAGCAAGATGGCCTTAAACGTTGTTTCATCTCGAGTGAGGCCCTCTTTTAGTTGCATAGTCAAGATCATTTTCAATCTATTGGGTTGGCGAAGGTCTATCTGAACAATGGTGGGGGCAGAACCAGTGATCAATAGACAGTTGACTGAAGGCATTAGGATCAACTGATGTTCAAGAAGGAATTCCAGTCCGAGTACTACATCAAAGTCATCCATACCTACAACCACGAAGTCTACGAGACCACTGCATCCTTCCAACTATATTATCGTTCGTTTCACTAGTCTGACAACAGGTAAAGCTATAGAATTCATGGCCTTCATCTTTTTTGTATCTTTCTTCCAATGAAGGTTCAACTGTCTAGCGTCTGCCACCATTATGAATTTGTGAGTTACACTAGAGTCAACCATAGTGCTCTTTGCTTGCTTATGGTTAACTCAGGTGTCAATATACCTTAAACCCCCTTTCTCACGTCTACTTGTCTCCCCCACTTTCTTTTGAAGAGACGACAGGAATCTCATGGCCCCCACTCTAGGATTCTCAACTTTCTCCACTTAACCAACTTTCTTTTCTGATTCACTTAACTTGTCATCGGAGTCGGAGGCTAAAGACGGGTGAATGGCGTATGAAAGATCGATTTATTCAAACATTCCTTATCTCGATTTTCCCCGTTACATATGTAGCAACTGAGAGGACTATTTGGTGTGTTTGGATTATTGTGTTCTTGCCAGGTGTTCCCCGTGTTAGATTAGGAAGACATGTGATCTTCACCAGGATATCTGTCTCTACTAGCATCTTTAGGAAAATTCGATCGACTATTTCTATTTCTTCAAGCTAAAGAATTTTGGTGACGTCTCATATGTTGAGAATCACTAGACATATCAAACAATCGTTCAACCATTGCATAGGCTGATGTGAGGTCTTGAATTCTCTGCTCATATAGTTTAGTCCTTGCCTACGGTTTCAGCCCTTCGACAAAACATAAGATTTTGTCCTTTTCAGTCATATCGCATATGTCTAACATCAGTCTCGCAAATTGTTTCACGTACTCTCGAATGGTTTCAATGTGTTTTATTTCACGTAGTTTCCGCCAAGCCAAAATTTTAACATTCTCGAGAAAAAACTATGAGCGAAGTGCTTTCTTTATACTGCCCCAAGTGTCTATCGTGCAACGTCCTTCTTGAATGTCAACATACATAGACCTCCACCATAACTTTGCATCTTCAGACAGATGCATGGTTGCTAATGTCACTTTGGCTTCTTCTGTAACGATATTTGTGGCCTTGAAATATTGATCAATATCAAAGATGAAGTTTTCTAACGCCTTCGCATCTCTTGCCTCATAGAAGGGCTTAGGTTCAAGAATTTTTATTTTACCAACTGAAATTGCTCCTTCGGCCAGAGCTTGGTTTAGTATCGCTCGCATTGTAAGGTTCACCTATGTGTTCACCTCCAAGATTTCATTGCTAACGACATCGAGGATAGCTTGAAAGTCCTCTGTCATGTCATTTATCATTACCAACATTGTCTTTTGGGAGTTATATAGCTCAATAACTCGTTCTTCCATATGGACAACAAAGCCCGACGAACTGTCTCCATGCTCGTAGGTGACATTTCCAGTTCTTACAATTTGTTGCTTTAAAGTGTTAACTCTAGTCAACAAATCTTGTATGGGTAGTTCTTCCAGACGATCAGACACAGCATCAACAACATTGACTTTCTTGGAAATTTCATTAGGCTGGGTTTCTAAAGAACGGATGGAATTAGGAACTTCCACTAGGTAGAGCATCTGCTCTTCGATTTCTACCAATTACTTATTATGGGTCTTGCCTGTCTGTTTCGTAGTTGACATCTTTCTGTCTCAACTATCAATTAGCCAATTCGGCTCTGATACCACTTGTCACAATTCTAATCTTTCAAACTCGGGATGGACGATTGTGCAGCACATGTTCGAACTCGATAAGCAAGTGAGCCGATCAAAATTCAAAAACTGTAGACAAACTCACAGAATGAATCAACCTCCTGTCACATTCATGAGAAAATGTTTTAGAAAATGTGAGAGAGAAAGAAATGCATTGAAATCGTCATTACAATATGTATTCAATATGTATCGAAGACTGTTAGTTGCAAGGAAAAATGTTTCTTGCAAAGAGTGCGACAATCCTTGGATGGGGATTTAACTACTATGCCTCCCCTATAGTCATTTTGAACTTTTTCAGTTTTGATAGGCTTGCATATGAAAAAGCTGAAATGTCACAGTATAGATTTATTATATGAAAATGAAAGCAACCAACTAAACTAAACATAAGACATAAAGATAAAATAAATCGAAGGTATTTGGACATACGGCCATAGGCCTACCATGACACTCGACCCCCCTAGACCTATACTAAATCTGTCGGAATATATATCACATATAAATTTTGCTAAATTTGAATTTCTTTAATTGTAACTCAATGTTACCCTATAAACAATTATTTCCATAGTATTTGTATGGTATGAATGTCTATATCTAATATTACATATAAAAATGCATGATAATCGTATACTTATCAACTAAGAAAGTCAATTAAAAAATTACATTATGGTACCATTTGGTAAAAATTTACATGTCCATTGTGACTAATTGAAACTAGCAACCTATTTAGGGTTCCCATTTTCATCAATGAACTCTTCATCCACAAATTCATCATAAATTACTCTCTTTTCCAGCCATTTTTCATCATTCCCCCCTATGCTTCATCTTAAATTCTCAAGTCAGTTGTAGCTTTAAGATAAAAACTTCGTCGAAGACGTAACGACTCTAGATCCGATCCTCCCATTCCGTAGAAGCGTGTGGTGCAGAGGGATCAATGTTAGAAGCATGTGGTGAGAGGGATTGACCTAGGGAAACATTAAGAATTTGAGGGTTTGTTCCAAGGCTCTTAAAGTTGGATTTTCTTTTCTAGTGTTTATTTTTTTTTCTTGTTTTCTTGGAAATAGATTGTAGCAATAATTTTTTTGACTAAAGAACTTTATTTTGTCACTTTTGATGAGCTAAATCAATCAATATTGTGATCGCACCACTTTGTTGTTCTTGTATTCTCTTTATTGATTTTAACTAAATCTTTGGTAAATTAACTTGATCACTTAATTAAGCAACCTAGTGGAACTTTAGTACTAAGAAGGATAGGGTGTAAGTGAACTTCACAAAGGGATATGAGACTTAGAGCCTAGGAATAGGAAAACTCAACTTACCTTAGAAATAAGGGATGCCATAGGTGGTAGAAAAACTAGACATAATTAATCCAGTACTCAGCTACCCATGGGAGCATTCAATAGTAGCTACGTAGAACTCCTAAAGAAACCAGACGACACAAGACCGAATAGGTGTAGATTTGTTCTCATGCAAACTTCATTTGTTTATGTATGCTATGTGAACATCACTTTTTTTATAGAGCCCAAAAGGTTAAAACATTGTTAGCCCTTGTTTAATATTCATATTAGAACTAAACAAGCTTAATTGGAGATTTAAAGCATCAACGCGACAAAGAATTGATCATTGGTAAGTTGAAGATATGGCATCGTAAGACATTATGAGTAGTTGACGTCGTGGTGCTACGCTATAGCACCACAGAGCTAGGAACTTGAGACAGAAACACGCGCGCACTAAATGTTGGGTGTCGCGATGCTCCCCTGTGGCGTTGTAGAGCCACTATATATATATTGTAAAAGACCCCCTTGCCGCCAGCCCTTGGGATACACAATAATTTAGACACTTTTTGACACACCCTTGTGATACACTCTTGGCACTCTCTTGAGCTTTAAGGTTGGAGATTTTCTCACAACATTATTGGCATTTTCCATCATGTATTATAGCTAAGGTACTCATATCTAGCTCGGGATTTTAGATTTGTCTTCTAATTCGCACTTTTATAAGGTTTGAATATTTATCTCTCATGAATTTATTGAGCAATTAAATTCTTTTCTTGAATTTGTTACAATGATTGAATATATTTATACTAACAATTAGCCAATTATATTTAATAAATTGTTATAGGTCTAATTCTAATATATAATTGTTAGGTATAGATTGCATGATCACGAAAGCTAAGTTAGAATTGTTCATTGATTCAACAATTCCAATCTAACGACATTTATCTAACTAGCTTAGAATGGAATTATGTTCGAAAATTCAATTAGGTAATTCCAATTTGTTTGATGGACTTAGCTTTTGCCTCAAATCATAATTCTTATTAATTTGCAAGTTTAAGAATGT
>JBBPDI010000004.1:7059117-7076350 GCA_037974545.1 Cucumis variabilis
TTATTTTGAAATAAAAAATATCCAAAATCTTGGTGTCGAGTTTGACCGAGATGGACCAAGAAATGATGTTGAAACTAATTTTAAAAATTTGAAGAGAATCATGTTGTCAAGGTTAGCTGAAATTGATCAAGAAAACAAATTTATGAGTTCTATAAAAGTGTGCTACTTTTGAAATATTGTAAACCTATAAGTATGCTACTTTTGCAAATTTTTCTTTCTATATCTATTGAGGTTCTTTACTTTTCATCCACTTTTTAAAAATATTTTAAAAGATCGATGCAATTTTTTCAAATAAATTAAAAAAAAGAATACGTAATGTTAAAAACTGAAGATCACAGATGTTCATTATATTACTAGCAGTAGCAGTTTCGATTATAACCTCAACTCTATTTATAGTTTAAACAAGACACGACTTATTTTATTTAGAGTTATATTAAGTTTGTGTTAAAGGTGTATAGTTGTATGATGAAATTTTTCAATACTTATATAGAACGTAGATTAAGAAGACAAAATTGAATTTTTTTATAAATATGAAAATATAAATATGAAAAAAATAAAATTACTCTAAAATAGTTTTTACAATTAAAATTGAGCTACACCAAACTAAGAAATTGGTGGGATACAGAAACGTTTTACTCACTATGAAAAAGAAAACACTATCAAAATATCTATAAAATTAATTATTATACTTACAAAATCAAAAGAATATCAAGTAGACGTTAAAGTTCAATAACTTTCCCACTAGCTACACCCAAGAATCATCTTCCAAATCCTCATTAAATGATTCTTATAAAGCTGGTGAGGAAGGATCTTATACATATTTTCATAAAAGGAAAATAGGTAGAGAGAAAAAGAAAAATGTCATTTCAAATAATTCCATCAGAATCGGAAGCAGAAAATAAACTTACTTTAAGCGACAATGATGGTCTTCGTCGCACTGAATACCATGAACCAAGTGCTTGGGGAGATTATTTCCTTTCCAATCTTTCCAACATTTTGGTATATTTTTGTCTTTTAATTACTGTTATTGTTTCAATAGCAATTTCTGTATTATATGTCTTTTTGTTATATGTTACATAATGGTTATGAAAATTCAGGAAGAAGATTCGGTCCTGAAAAAACTTGAAGAACTTAAAGAAGAAGCGAGAAGCATGTTTGTGGCTGCTGAGAAGTGTTCAGAAAAATTAAGTTTGATTGATTCAATCCAACGTTTAGGTTTGTCATACCACTTTGAAGATGAAATTCAAAATTCTGCCCATGTTGATGAAGAAGACGAGGAGGATCTTTACATTGTGGCTCTTAAATTCCGATTGCTTAGACAACGAGGTTTCTTTGTTTCTTGTGGTAAGTCTCTCTCATTCAATTAATTTTACCATACATTAATGCTAATAAAAGATTGTGACATTTAAACTTAATTATTCTTTTTTTATGAAATCTTATGACTTTTAAAGTTAAAAGGAGATTTCTAAATAATTAACCAACATCATTACATTTAAATAGAGTTAAAAAGATAAAGAAAGTATGACTAAGAAAGATTTAAAAGAATTTATATAACTAATATCTATACCAACAAGGGGTGCTATTATTTTTTTTATTGTTTAATCATAGAAATTTTATCTAATTATTATTGATATTTTCCAAACCCTGTGTAAAGCCATTTCCTACAAAATTAATACTTTTTATTAGGAGTGTCAAAATTAATACTTTTTATTAGGGGTGTAAACGGATTGGGTTGGGTTGGATTTTCGGATTGTACATAACACCAAATGAGAAATGAGAAGACAGACGGTGAAGGTGCAAAACTGATTTGAGATCTGAGAAGAGGTGCGGTGTGGCCGTGCGGATGTGAGATTTGAGAAGAGGAGGAGATGAGATGCGATACAGATTTGAGATCTAAGATGAAGAGATGAGATGTGGTGCGGATTTGAGATCTGAGAAGAAGAGGAGATGAGATGCGACGTAGATTTGAGATCTGAGAAGAGGAGGGAGATGAGATACGATGCAGATTCAAATATGAGAAGAGAGGAGGAGATGAGATCTGAAGATTTGAGATCTGAGAAGGAGGAGATGAAATGCGACACGTGGAAGAGTATGGAGAAAAGAGGAAAGCATGCGCGGAGACGAATGAGAGTCGGAGATGGAGGAGAGTCGAAGACGGAGGAGGGTCGGTGATGGAGGAGAGATAGAAGAGATGTGTCGGAGATGGAAGAGAGATAGAGGAGATGTCAAAATGGAAGCTGAAAAATTGAAAGTATTAAATACCTTATAGTTAGATCGATAGCAAGTAACTATGCGTATAACTAGAGCAAATAATACACACAGAGACAGAACAACTTTGGTAACCCAGTTCGGCCAATCTGCCTACATCTGGGGAGCATTCTAGCTCAAGTGAGGAATTTCATTCATGATTATAAACAAACAACTTATTGTATACAATACACGTGAATTCATACAATTCAACTAAGTAAGTTGCAGACTCCCCCTGGACAGTATGTAATCATTATGAAGATTGGTTCCGATATTCCCTGATGAATAGAGTTGTTACTCCAACTCTTCCAATCTTCCCACAGACACGTTTCTTAGACCAGTATCAACTCCCCCTGAATCGATGCATTAACTCTTGGTCTTCATGTCACTAAAAAACTCATCAATGTTAACCACACAGTCACATGCTAAACGTCTGACAAATAGTGACAAAATAATCGACAGTATTTAATCAGATTTATTCACCTGCTGTAGCTGATTGATAACGTTATCGGATAGTTGCGCAAAATCACCAGCAAACCTACTATTTTCTTTGATAGCCTTATGTAACATCCAAAGCTTTTCCGTATCTTTTTGTTATATCAAAACCTACTTTCACAAAGTAAGGAATAAGATCTATGAAGATTCCTTTTAAATAGCAATATCCAAATAGATTTATTATTTAATTTTGCCAAAACATCCTAACAGAAGCGAAGCGGCACGCGAGAGGGAACATTGAGAAGAGAGGAATGCCAAATGAGAGAGGGAGGAGATCCAATTTAGTTTAAGCATTTATAAAATATATATATATATATTAATTAAGTGTTCAATATTACCTTAATTAATATTGATTTTCCATCTAATACTTTTAAATTTTTATTAAATTTAAAGGTGGGACTTGAGTTGCATTGAGGAGCTCCCAAATCACATGAAAGTTTTATATGAAGCTATACTTGAAATTTATGAAGGGACTATAAAAGATATGTGCATGGACAACAATATTTACAACAATATTCCATATGCATTTGATTATGCAAAAGAAGGGGTAAAAAATCTCTATGACATTGTAATAATGCGGTTTCATCAAAAGAGGACCCACTTTCTAATATGTTTTGGGGTTTTGGGGACAGATAATAAGGCAATGCAAACTTTATATAGTGGAAGCGAAATGGTTCAATGAAGATTATGTGTCAACAATAGAAAAGTATATGAAAGTTAGTGCCACATCCATCGGCGTGTATGCCGTGGCTTCAATTGCCTTCCTATCTTTAGGAAATATTGTTTCAGAAGAGGTTTTCCAATGTGTTCAAGGTAACCCTATGCTTCATCAAGCAAGTGAAGCTGCTAGTAGACTTGTGAATGACATAGTTTCCCACAAGGTTCGTAATCAAATGTTGAATTGTTAGCTAATAATTTGAAAAATAAAACAAAAATTTGAGAATATATCTAAAATAGTAGATGACTAATAAAAAAAACTTAGTGATTGAATGAACAAAAAAAACTAATAATCAAATGGTTGCCAAGGGGCGAGGGCGAAAGTTTTAGATCTTGGTTTTTCAGTTTAGAAAAATAAGTCTACATAAACAACATCGATCCATCTTTAAATTTCTTCTTTATGAAACAAATGCCTTAAAAGAATCATTATCATGTCTCTATATAATTTTAGTTTGAACAAGAGAGGTGCCATGTTACTTGTTCGATTGAATGCTACATGGAACAATATGGAGTACCGAAAGAGATAGCCGTAGGTGAACTGAAAAAGCAAGTGGGTGAAGCATGGAAAGAAATAGTAGAAGATTACATAAAACGTGGCAAGTTTCCAAGTGTGGTTCATGATTATGGGCCCAATTTTGCTCGAGTCACAGACTTCTATTATAAGGAACGAGATGGTTTCACTTTTGCTAATAAAGAAACTAAACATCTTATCGCCTTATTGCTTACAGATCCTGTGCCAATTTGAACATGTTTATAATCTACTTATTTAAACTTGTAATGCCTTTAATAAAAGTTGTAAGAATGCTTTGCAATTAGAACTTAAGATATTTTCATGTACTTTGTTATGTGTGTTTTTTTTAAAGGAAATAGTGTGAAAAATATATTTTTTTTTTATGTGTCAAGATTATGGGTTTAGGAGACGACATGTTTGTGATCTTGGAAATCGATAAAATTTATTCTATTTTTATAAGACCAATGTAGGATATGTGCATGGATGTAAGCTAAAGTTAGCACTATATTAACGAGAGAAACCAGTGGTTGCTAGAAATTTGAGTTTAACAATGATTTTCAAACCTGTCATAAATTTTTTCAATTTTGCAAAAGAACAAGTTCATTCTAAGTGATACACTTGATACACGTCTAATATGCATTAATACACTTGATCTTGATGTACGTATACACCGAATACACATATTTATATGTACATAAATATTGAAATTGACAAAATATAAACGATCATCTTTAAATTAATTACAATTAAGTGAAGGAAAATTATAGTTGGTAGCTTTTTTAGAATAGTATATAGCAAATATGGTACGTGGTTCTAGAATTTAGCAAACACCTCCAAAATTATCTTTTTAAAATATTTTAATTTGTTATTATATTTTCAAACTACCTTGTATTTCTTCTTCCACTTTTTCAAGAAAAATTGTATTGGGTACTTTTTGTAGAATATTATATAGCAAATATGACACAGTTTTCAATATTTTTGAAAATATTTTTCGTTTTAAATCTGTTATTATTCCAAACGGATCTTCAAGGTATTTTTTCTCTCACTTTCTCTTACGTTCTCCACAATTCGTTCTTAGTCGTTTTTCATCATCAATAGATTTCAATTAGTTTTTGAAATTGGTAAGAACGTATTGATTTATAAATCATATGTTAAGTCGTTTGAAACTCATAAGAAGATGGATTTCTCATTTTGATTTCATCCTTCATTATTATTATTGATTTTGGTTTCATCCCAATGGTTTTAAGAGTTCAAATTTTTATATTTTTCAACATCTGAACAATTTTTTAAGTTTTATTTTTAGTTTTTCTCTTCTTCTTCTTCTTTTTTTCTTTCTGATTTTGAAGTGGACGTCTTTCCATTCGGCATTCATAAATTCTTCTCTTTTCTATTGTATTAATATTGATTTTAGGATATCAATGGTACATTAAAATCTGATATATCATGGTTGTTAATTTGAGAAATTTAAGTTCATCTGTCATTATTTCTATCTTGTTGATTTGTGATTTCTATCGATTGTTATTAAGTACATACTAGTGATTTCTATTTGATTATCATGTGACTTCAACAAGTACATTTCTATTTGATTATCATGTGATTTCAACAAGTACATTTCTCTATTACATGTGACTTCAACAAGTACATTTCTCTATAACATGTGACTTCAACAGGTACCTTTCTCTATAACTTCAACGAGTACCTTTCTCTATAACTTTAACAAGTACCTTTCTCTATAACTAACTCTTGGTAGCAAACTCTTCGTATACATATGTATGGTTGTTCAAAATAAATTCAGAGGATAAATCTGTAAAGAGAGAAACTTATATCTTCCTTAGCCTTCGAAAGTATAAAATTATTCTTCCCCGTGGATGTAGGCCATTGTTTTGCTGAACCATGTACGTACATAGTTGTGTTCACTTGTTCTTCTCCTCCATCAATTTGTGTATGTATGATTCTCCTTGCAAACTCATAAAATTATTACAAAGAATTCATTGAGAAAGAGATCAGGGTTCTGAAACTCTGAGAAAGAAGAAAGAAAAAGATTAGAGTCTAAGAAAAAGAAAGAAAAGATTTGACAAAAATAATTTTTTCTATCAAAACCAATTTTACTTTTTGTTTCACTTTTCTCTCACCCATGTGTTACACCTCCTAAAAATAGAACTGGCCATTTCTTCTCCACTTATTTCACCTAACCCCAACATTTGGGCTTTCTCTCATTTTGATTCCTCAAGTTTTTGGGCTGAATTTAAATCACATCTATGTTATATTTAAGGTTTTTATGTAAGATAATCTAAAATGGTATACCATATTACAAAATTTAGCTAAAATTTTTAAATTTTTCAAAATTGTCCTAAATTAACAATATTTTACACAAATATAAGACTCAAATGACCAAATTGTCCATCTTTATTATTAATAATATATTAAAAAAATAGATAAAGAAAAAAAGAAAGTGGACCATGATTAATATTTGTATTTATTAGATATCTTATGTAAATATTGTTAGTGATTAATTTTATTATGGTAATTTATAATAAAAAAATTTCCTTAATTATTTTTATTTTGATGATTTTGTTAAAAAAATCTTCCCTCTCGATCTCTCTCACTTTCAATCTCTTTCTTCGTCCATTCTTTCTTTTGTTTTACATTGTTTTACATATATTTCACAGAATTATAGTATATATTGAATAATACGGTGTATATTTTATGAATGAAAAGTTCTTATATCAATTTGTTTATAGAAGGTAGACCGACAATGAGAGAAATCAGGGACGTGAGTTACGATTTAGAAAATTAAAAAAAAAAGGTGAAAGTTTATTCCTTCTTCGAATACGTTGAATATTGATTACATTTTTTCCACAAAAAACGCAGAATAATAGAAGATTGTGCGAAGTATAAGTGGTAAAGAAGAAGAACATCTGTGGTTGACTGGTATAGTGATCTTTTAAAAAAAAAATTGGCAAAAATTTAAGGTTACTAAGAATTTATATTTCGTATTCGAAATACATTATGATATATTGAGTATATTGAAGATAACATCATTTATGTATTATTGAATATATGAAGAAGTATATATGTAACAAATCACAAAAAATATATGTATTATGCAGTAGTATATATATAAGAATTCAAAACAAAAAAATATTAATCGGATACATAATATGTGTTTATAGTGGTATATAAATGTAGTAAGAAAAAATTACAAAACATGAAAAAAAAATCTATGTATGTATTATTGAATATATGCAACAGTATATATGTAACAAATCACAAAACATAAATGAATTATTCAGTAGCATCTATGTAAGGAATAAAAAAAATACTGAATGGATATATAATATGTGTATATATTGGTATATATACGCAATAAGAAAAAATCATAAAACATGAAAAAGAATATGCGTATGTATTATTGAATATATGCGGTAGTATATATGTGACGAATCATAAAACACAAATTTATTATTCAATGGTATATCATAGTACATACGATTGACAGAACATTTAATAAAAATTATATGTCGAGCATGACAGGAAGATTAACTTAATAATAAAAAATTAAACAAAAGAGAAAGAACATGACAGGAATATATGCTATGGAACGGAAGAAAAACGCATTTTTAAAGAAAAAAATATATGCTACGAAATGAAAAAAGAAAGAATATACGAAATGGAAAATAAAAGGAAAAAAAACTATCGGTATATTCTATAGAAAATCGAAAGGGAAGAAGAAAGCAATTTTTTAAAATACAAATCAGATAAAAAAGTCGACACTGAAATTGATTATCGTAAGAAAAAAGTTTTTGGTTTGGGCATGAAATTGAAAATAATTATTTTGTAGTATAATTAAAAATATTATTACCATATAAGATCATAAGTTACCATATTTAAATTATTGCAAAGGTAATAAATATTTCATTAATGAATACAAATATATATGTATTAATAATTAAGGAAGTTAACATTTTCATAATAAATTGAGTATAATATAAATAAGAAAATAATTTGAATTTAATTTCCAAAATTATATATAATTAATAATTATGATAAGGTTATAATTGTTCTAAAAATATAACAAAATCTTATAAAAAAAAATAAATCATAATTTAGAACATTTGTGAAATTTTCTAGTAGATTTAGGTTTTCTGACTAAATCTTTCTTATATTTATTTTGACACAATGATTTTATCTCTTTGGATCTATTATTTTATTAGGTAAAAAGATAATGACCTTAATTAAAGGTCAATTCATGTCTATAAATAGAACCTTAGGATTAATCCTCTCACTACTTCATTCAAGTAAGTCACTCTTCTCCATCAAGAAAATTTGATGGAAAATTAATTATGTTAAGAGAGATCAAGTGAGAGAAACACAAACCCTTAGAAGACCATTCATGGATCAAAGTGTGTGATTCTTTAACTAAGTTTAATTTGTGAAAATCATATAGTTCAAAGATCTTAACATTTAATGTTTTAATACATTGTTATGATTTTATTGTGTAATCATGAACCTAAAATTTACATGTGGTATCAGAGTCTTGATTGAAAACATGATATTCCATTTATGTGTACGGTTAAATTCATGTTTCCGCTACAAAATAATTTTATTTGACTTTTTATTTATAGATGAAGATCTATTGGATGAGAAAAGATTAACAAAATAATAGTAGTAAATAAATAAATAAATCGAGAGGTATTCAAGAAATCACCAAAAACTCAAGTTTGATTTGATTACGTTTTCTTTGGTTGATCTTACATAGATTAAGTCTTCTGGTATGGTTGTTCTTATTTATTAATTTATTATTATTTTTTATATTGAAGAATCCACGTGGATTTTAAAATTGTTGTTGATTTAAATATATTATTTTTAGATTTGTTAAACTTTGTACTACTTGTAAAGTTATCATAGAAAGGCCGTCATAGAAAAATGACAGTATGACGATCACATAAATTATGTATCAATTATATTTTGTGTTATTGATATATAACAATAGTAATTTAAAGTATTCACTTATCCTTATGATTAAAATTATGTTACGTAGATTGAATGAGAGTTTTGATAAAATTATTTATAATATTAATATTTTACAAATTTTGCAATTAAAATAAATTATATATGTTACTTGATATCTATATGTTAGGAATAATTTGTTAGTCACCAAATTAGTCAAATTAGTAAGTTATATATGTATCAAACGGAACTTAATTGATGAAAACAAATAAGTTTAAGAAATTGAAGAAAAATCCTTATTTTCTCATCATGAAAAAGAAAAAAAAACTTTTATTTTCTTATTATGAAAAAGAAAAATATTTTATTTTTTTATTATGAAAAAGAAAAATATTTTATCTTCTTATCATGGAAAATCTTTTATCTTCTTATTATAAAAAAGAAAAATAAAAATAAAGAAAAAGAAGATAAAAGATATCAACAAGTGATAATCACACTATCAAGGTTAGAGTTTTCCAAAATTCATATGTTTTTTTCTTTTTGGACTAAAGTTATTGAAGATTAATTAGATTTCTAATTACTTCATTAATGTTACTATTTTCCTCTTGAGTTACTTAAATTTAAAATATAATAATTTATGCATGTTTAAATTTGATAAAGTTTGGTACAATAAATTATGTTTTATTGATCTTTTGCGTTATGTTTAAATCACAAATAATTTAAAACATGTATTTGGTTTGTGATTATTTGATATCTATAGTATAAATAATTTATTAATCACCAAAGTGGTCAAATTATTAAGTGTTTTATAAATATCAAATTAAAACTACGTTAGTTCATTTACCAATGTTTGTGATTGTTTTTGTTGCAATATATCTATGTTATGAATAATTTGTTAGTGACCAAAGTGGCCAAATTAGTAAGTCTAATAGATTCCATTGATAGTGTTTTGCAAATTAAGGAAATTATTATTTATGATTATTTTAATATGATATCTATATTATGATTAATTTGTTAGCCACCAAAGTGGCCAAATTAGTAAGTTCAATAGATATCAAATTACAGTTAACTCAATTACTCATATTTATGCGATGCTAATGAATCATATGATATTACGAAATATAAAAACATTGTCATGAATGTATTGATTTTCGTTATTATAAAACATTTAATTTGTCCAAAGGTAATTAATAGTTTTATAATTTTGAATCTTATCGTGGTTAGATATTGTTAGTATATCCAAAGATAACTAACGTATTTAATTTAAGCATTTAAATTACCGATTATGTTAAATTAATTAAGAGAAGTTGTATTGGGTGACAAATTAGTTTAGCTATTTTACAAAAATGTCTTTAAGATTTGTGATTTTGCAAATATAGCAAAAATAATCAAATCGATGCTTTTATATATGTGAGTTGTGTTTTATTTTTTGCTATTTTCACAAATAATAAAGAATGTGTGCTATAGACTTAATTATTATAACTTGTTTTGCCATTTTTTCAAGTGCCCCTTAAATTAAATATAACATGAGTTAAGTATAAATATTGTACATTGTTGTGCCTTCCAAAAAAAACTTCAATGTATAAGTTAATGGTTATTTAATATTATCTGAATTTGTGTTGTATGTTTATGTCATGGTATATGTGCTCAATACACAATACCAGAAACACCACAATAAAATGGTGTTGCAGAAACGCATAATTGTACATTAATGAATATGGTTAGAAGCGTGTTAATTAATTTGTGTTTACATGTGTCATTATGGATGTATGTATTAAAAACCGCTCAATATTTATTAAACAAGGTTCTTTGTAAGTTAGTTCTCAAGACATCTTTTGAATTGTGAATAGTAAGGAAACCTAGTTTAAGGCACCTACATGTTTGGGATTCTCAAGTGAAAGTAAGAATTTATAATTCACACGAAATAAAACTGAACTCAAGAACAATTAGTAGTTTCTTCATTGGTTATCCAGAAAAATCTAAAGAGTATAGATTTTATTGTTTTAACCATAGTATGTGAATAGTTCAAACTGGAATTGTAAGGTTCATTAAGAATGATAATGAAAATTTGTAACCACATAAAGTGAAAATTCAAGAAGTTAGGGTGGAAATTCCTTCATCCATAACTTCTTCTTAAGTTATTCCTATGGTTGTTGACTTTGTTAACAATCCACAAGAAGAACAAACTAATGATCAATTAAATTATCAAATACGAGTTAATGATGTTATAACAAATGAATCTGTAATTGAGGGACCATGAGAAATAGAGTTAAGAAGATCTATAAGATAAAGAGAAGATCAGTTATTTCTGATTACTATGTGATTAATAATGATTAATAGTGATCCATTTTCGTTTTCACAAGTCATTAAAAAGATAATTCCGCAAATGGTTAGATGCCATGAAAGAATAGTTAAAATCTATGAATGATAATGAAGTCTAGGACCTTGTAGAATTCCATAAAGGAATTAAAAGAGTTGGTTGTAAATGGGTCTTTAAGACCAAACGTGACTCAAATGACAATATCAAATGACACAAGGCTAGACTTGTTGCCAAAGGTTATATTCAGAAAGATAACATTTACTACAAAGAGCCCTTTTCTCTTGTCTTGAAAGAGGAGTACTCTTTAAGAATTATTATGACATTAGTAACTCATTATGATTTAGAGTTTCATTAAATGGATGTGAAAACTGCAGTTCTAAATGGGAATTTAGATGAAGAAGTGTTCATGGATCATCCAAAAAGTTTTATGGTTCAAGGAAAGAAACATATGGTGTGTAAATTAAAGAGGTAAATATATGGACTTAAACAAGCTTCCACACAATGATACCATCACATCTTTTGGTTTTAAAGAAAACATCGTTGATTGATGTATAGACCTATGGATTGGTGCAAGTAAGTTTAATTATAATCCTTGTTCTATATGCTTACTTACAAGAGATTTGATCTTTTTGAGGTTATTGGATATTCAAATTTAGATTCTATTGGGTGTGTAAATACACGAAAATCCACTTTTGACTATTTGTTCCAATTAGGTGTAGAAGCAATTTCATGAAAATGTGTGAACCAGTGTATTGCTGCCACATCCACTATGGAGGTTGAATTTGTAGCATACATTGAAGCTATAACTCATGTTTTATGGTTGCAAAACCTCAAGACTTGGAATTGTTGACAGTATTACTAAGCCGTTGAGAATTTATTACGATAAATCTACAATAGTTTTCTTCTTAAAAAAATGACAAGTATTCTAAGGTGCCAAACTTATGGAATTAAAATACTTTGTTGTTAAAGAAGAAGTTCAAAAACAAGGAGTGTCAATCAAACACATTAATACTCAACTTATGATTCCAGATCTACTAACTAAAGAATTGCCACCAAAGATATTCAATGATCATGTTAACCAAGAAACTAGGAGAATAATCTAGTCGTAAGCGATTGTTTGTGAAAGAAAACTTTAAATGTAACTACTTAAAGGGGCAAAAAACACTAATTAACATAGTGATGAGAATAAGCCTAAACAAAAGCTAAAGTGCAAATATTACAAGAAGAAGGATCACCTATCAATGATTGCGTCATTTCATTCTAAAAAGGAAAATCTAGAAATGGAGAAGGAAGCCAAAGGAAAACAGCCCGAAACATCTATTATAGAAGAATCCTATGTGTTTTCTATTGCATTAGCCTTAACTCAAGATAAGACCAATAACATTAATCCCCTTAAAAAAAGTGATTGGGTGTTGGAATTCGGATGCACCTACCACATGACACCTATGAAACATTGGTTCAACACCTACAAGGAGATCGATGAAGAAATGGTATAAGTTTCATTGAAGCTAAGGATGAGACTTTGAAGCTCCTAAGAAATGTTTATCATATGCCACTTCTCAAAAGAAACTTGATTTCTTTAGGTATGTTAGATGCAATTGTGTGTGACTACAAACGTAAGGGTGGATCATTTGAAGTCATCAAGACTCTAACGTGGTTCTAATTATTGAAAAAGTAAATGACCTATTCGTGGTTAGAGGAGTTGAGATAATAACAGAAGCATACACAGTAACTTCTAATGACTTGATAGAAGCATATATTTGACACAAGAGGCTCTCTCACATTAGTGCTAAGGGGCTAGAAATTCTATCAAAAAAGGATATTTTACCTAAAGGCATTTATGATCAGCTTCCATATGTGAACAATATGGCAAGAATTCAACCAAGGCAATATTCACATACATTCTGACCTTTAGCGGCCAGTTCCAACTTCAAGCTTAAGTGGCTCAAGGTATCTCCTATCTTTTACTGATAGATTACTCTAGAAAAAGTTGGGTATACTTCCTTATTAAAACTAAAGATCATA
This sequence comes from Cucumis variabilis, assembly GCA_037974545.1. Classification (NCBI taxonomy): domain Eukaryota; kingdom Viridiplantae; phylum Streptophyta; class Magnoliopsida; order Cucurbitales; family Cucurbitaceae; genus Cucumis; species Cucumis variabilis. Next base: position 7,072,380 of record JBBPDI010000004.1, read on the forward strand.
TGCTAAAATAGTTTAATGAATGACAATTAATAACAGAGATGCAAACCATTAAGGAGATAAATACCTAAGAACTAACAATGGGCTAGAATTTTTCAATGAAGAGTTCAACCAATATTGTAGAGAATGAGGTCACTAGACACAGAGGTATACACCTCAACAAAATAGGGCAGCTGAGAGACTAAACAGAAATGTAACGGGAAGAGTTAGATGCCCATTGCTTGATGTCATTCTAAACGAGAAATATTGGGCTCAAGTTGCTTCTAATACAATCTATATTTTTTAATAGGTGCTTTACACTTTCCTAGAGTACATAACTCCAGAAGAAAAATGGTATAAACATCCACCTAACCTAGATAACCGGAGGGTATATTTGGTTGTATTGGATATAGACATCAAAGTTAAGGGAAGCTTAAACCTTGACACACATGCCTAAGCCAGAAGGATAAATTTGGTATGATTAAAGTCAGGATTATGGGCATAAGCGGCACACCCAAACACACAAAGACGACCTAAAAAATTAAACGAGTAGAGGGGCAGGACTTCTTAAGACAATCTAAGGGAGTCTGAAGGTGGAGAATACGAGAAGACATTCTTTTGATTAAATAAGCTGTTGTAAGAATAACATCTCCCCACAGGTGTGAAGGAAAAAAGTAGATAGCATAAGAAAACGGACTACTCGCAAAAGATGATAGTTTTTTCACTCGGTCACCCCTTTTGTTAAGGAATGTAGGCACATGGGTGTTGGTGAACAATCCGCTTGGAGTTTAAAAATTCACTAAGGTTATGGTCACTAGAATAAATGTGACCTATAATGTTGGTTGGAAAAATGAAAGTGGATGTTTTATATCAGTTTTTAAATACGAACGTTTAATGTCAATTTTAAACAGACATAAAAGATTAAATCTAAATCCTAACTCTCTTTTTTCCTTTCCATCTTCCTTTCTCATTGAAGCTCTCCACCACGATCTTCTTCTCTAATGGTGGCATGATACTCATCTCCGTTCATGCTCTGTCTCTCCTTAACTCTAATCTTTAATCTCCACTCCTCATAATCATCGTAGATGTTCAAGCTCCACTGTTCACCTCTGTTAGCTCCATTCCAACTCAGATCTAGTTTGAAGTCTCCCCTAAGTTTTTTAATGCTTCATCACTTAGTTTCCCTCCCACTCCATCTACTTTGATTTTCCCTCTCTTCAATCTTCCTTTTCCATTTCTTCTATTGAGTTTAAACCCTAATGGTCCATAATTGTAGTTGACGCGACACCTATACCCACACAAATCCAATAACCAAATCCCTCTTTGAGTTTCCAATTTCTAAACCCTTCACCACCATCTTTGGAAATAATAGCACATATTCCATCAAGTATTTGGTTTACACTTCCAGATCGATACTCTAAACTTTTTCATTCCTTCATTTAATTTTTTTTGTTTTTTTAAGATTTCAAAGGTTTCATATGTGTACTACATATAGGTGGAGCTTCGCTAAGGTAGGCTATCAATAAAACGTTTTTGTTTTAAGCTTCACACCTCAGATTGCTTTGATTTAAGCTTTGGAAGTTTTAGATCTGGGACTAATGCTAACTTTTCTAGTTCTCGAGCATTTCCAAATAGCAATGTGGAGGAGTCTTCTCCCCAACAAATGTATCTTTAGTTGGTCACTTTGAGGCTAGGTATCTTCTTTACAAAGGCTATTATTTCTTATTGTCAGAATATACACACCATGTCAATCGCATGATATAAAATGGTGATTGTTTTTTATCATGAATAAAACTTTTATATGATTATTTTTGTACATTTTAATGAATTTCATGTGGACAACTTGTCGATATGTAAAGTTTTCATTTAAAAGATGGTATAACATTATTTTGAGTGTTAAGAAACTATTTACTTGGTTCCAAGTTCTAGTGTTTTTGTATTATATCAAAATATTTAGAAAACACCAAACCTTTATACATTTTAAATATTCTTTTTGGTTAAAATAAATTATTATAGTTTCGTAGATAGTTTAGCAATAATTTTATTAGCTTGTTTTGTGGAGAAAATCTGAGTCTTACGAGGATGAGGTAAAATTCTTCCTTACAAAGGAAGAAATTAAAAAGTAAATAAAGATAAATTAAGATGTTTGGTATAGCTTTCAGTAAACATATCTACAGAAGTTGAATCATTCACATATGGGTCCACCAACATATATTGTAGTGCATTTTGTATATTTAATTTTTGCAGCAGTTCACAAACTACTTACATATTCAAACATTATGTTGTGTGATCTATTAGTAGAAGAAGTTTGATCACCATATATCTTTGTCCCAATGAGGCAAAATGTCCATTTTCTCTGTTTCTCAATGTGTTTTCTTTAGTCATTACTTTTGCATATTGTGAAACCCCAAAATTTCTTAAACCCTTGGAATTTATTAAGTTGGTTAAGAACAAGAGAAAATGGAATTTATAGAAAAAGAAAGTAAAAACACTTGGAAAGATTAAGAATTTAAGGTCTAGGAAAAGGAGAAAAGTTGGAAAATTTGCCTAAGTTTCAAAGAAAGGATATTAGGCATTTAGAGGTTGTGTGGATAGCAAAAAGGAACTCTACGTATAAGCGTTGGACAAGGTTTGGCGTTTTGGAGCAAGGACTACGCAGCCAAGTAGAGAAAATAACCTCCAAAAATAAGCCTAGGCATTTTGGAGTCTTAGACGTTTTAGAGCTTACTAGGTGAGATAATCTCCAAAGAGGTTATTTATGTAACAACTCATCTCTTTATACTAAGCTGAGATCATTACTATTAAAATAAATAAAGACTTTCTTATCAAAATAAAAAAAGACTAAATTTTTCAATGAAAAACTTTAAATACTCATTTATCAATCGTAAATAACATATGTAGAGATAAAGTAGTAGATAAAATGCTAGTCCAGGCCTTATTTAACTTTTAATGAAAATAACATAAAAGTAAAACATAAGTTTGATAAATCTAACTAAAATACCAAAAGTTAAAATACTGTAAACATAAGGCGGAAGCAACATAAACTTTTATCTATGGCGAGCCACGGTCACTTCTTGTCGGTTTAAATTTGGCCTTTATTAAAGGTCTTTAATGTTGTTTTTCTTTGATATCGGTTTAAAACGACATTAATAGTCTTTAGTGTCGGTTTTCAACCGACATCTATCCTAGCGTTATTAAAGGCCTTTAATGTTGTTTTTCTTTGATGTCGGTTTAAAAACGACATCAAAGGCCTCATTGATGTCGGTTTAGAAACGACATTAATGGCTATTAATATCATTTTTAAACCAACATTTTTTATGGTGTTCTTAAAGATCGTTAGTGTCAGTTGGTCTTAAAACTGACATTAAAGAGACCAACAATGTCAGTTTAAAAACGACAATAAAGCCTTGGTTTTTATTCCATTTTTACAAATTTACTTTTATTTAATTGTTGCATTATTGTCCACTTTTTGTAAACCTACATTGGTCCATGTAGATAAATATTTTTTTCATGCCAACAAATCAATAAAATTAATATTTATTTAGAAACTATAATATTTGTCTTTTACATGTGCATACAAAAAATGAAATCTTAATATTGTTTATGTATATATTTTACAAGAGTACATGAATCAAGATCCGAATACAGGACTTTAAATAAGAAATCATGAACGCCCTCTCAGTCTTCAACCTTCAATGATCACCTGGCTATCTACACAATCACTTAGCTTTCAACCTGATATAACTTCAATCATTCTACAAACAATATCAAAATAAACCATTTGGTATTTAGAATTTTAACAAGGCAGCTTTGAAAAAAAAATATGACATCCTAGCAACTTCAATGCACTAAATTAGGGGGCAAACAGTAATGTTAGATTAATGATAACTTCAATGCATCACATACTCAGTAATAATAATAATTTTTGTTAACGTTGAAGTTTATCTTTTACTCTGAAATCATCTCAAACTTCATCCAAACAATATGAACTTAAA
>JBBPDI010000004.1:7096354-7109654 GCA_037974545.1 Cucumis variabilis
CACTTGTCTACTACCCAAAATAATAATAGTAAATGATCACAAATAACTAAAAATGTTGAATATGAATTTTGAGTAGGCTAAAGAGACTCTCATACCTGGATGTTTGTATTATTGGATAACAAATTTAAGGCATTTGAACATAGTTTATTTGTACTAATATAATATAGTGTCCAAATGCGTTTTGATGTTTAAGACGAGTTAAACTTTAGGTAGTATTATATACTTCATTAGTGGGAAGAGTCTCTAATATTTATACATCTAATTTTCACTTTATGTGCTAAGGTTACACATTGAATCATATTAGGAGTTATATGAACTTCACCTATGGGTTAATACTCGACTAGGCATCATATGATATTTTTCCATTAAAATAATTTGGATCGATTCCAAAACATAACAACTCATAGATGATAGTTGCAATATGTATTAAATGATCACTACTACAAGAACCGGATCACATGACTCTAGAAAAATATCATTGTCACTTTTCGTGACTCTTGTTTAGGTCATGTAATCGGTCATCACTAAAAGAAATAAGATTTTCTCCGACGTAGCAATATGTCACCAAAAATCCTAACCAACGTCGAGGAAGGTTACTGCGATGTCTCGGACGACGTCGACAGGCACGTCGGAGATACTTTCCCCGACGTAGTTCACGTCAACGTCGGGGAAAATTTTCCCAACGCACGATGCAGCACGTCACAGATGGCTTTCGCAACGCGGCGTAGCAAAAGGTTTCTGCGACGTAGCGTCGCAAAAGGTTTCCGCAACGCGACATCGCGGAAGGCTTTAAATATATATTTTTTAATTAATTATTTTATTTAATTAATTGTTTTTGGAAAATAAAATTGGATAGAAGAAGGGATGGAGATGCGTGATTTGAAGGAAAAGAGAGAAAGTATAAAGAATGAGAGAGGAAGATGAACGATTTGGAGAAGGAAAACATGGAGAAAGTAGAGGAAAGAAGAGAGAGAGAGAGTGATGAATAGTAACAGAGGAGAAATAGGGGAACAAGGACACTTCCGACAACGACAATGGTGACGGGAAAGACGAATGAATGACAGCACAAATCTTCTCCTCTCCCTCTTTCTCGGTCAATTTTCTCTTCCTTTCGTTTTGCAATCGATTCTGTGTTGAAGGGGGAAGAAATAGAGTGGACTTTCCCCGACGTCTTCGAACACGTCGCAGAAGGACCTTGTCCTCGACGTCGAGTAACCCTAACGTCGTAGAAAGGTTAAATAACGAATTAATTATTTATACATTCCCCGACGTTTGGTTCTTGTGCGTCATGGAAAGTGAAGATATTAAATTAAATTTTAAACTTTCCGCTACGTTTGGTTCTTATGCGTCACGAAAAGTGAAGATATTAAATTTAATTTTTAGACTTTCTGCGACGGTTTGTTCCTTTGCATCGCGGAAAGTGACTTTCCGCGACGTAAAATAGTGTGCGTCGTGGAAAGTGACTTTACCCGAGGTATCATACTGTGCGTCGCAGAAAGTCACTTTCTGCGACATCAAAAAAGTGTGCGTTGCGGAAAGTGACTTTCTGCAACGTCAAAATAGTGTGCGTCGCGGAAAGTGAACGTATTAAATTTAATTTTTAGACTTTCCGTACATCAAAATAGTGTGCGTCGCGGAAAGTTACTTTTTGCGACGTAGTATTACGTACATCGGTGAAAGGTGATTAACAATGACGCACCTTTTGCCGACATTGTTTTTGGCATCGCAGTTGTTCCGATTTCTTGTAGTGCATTAACGTAAATGCATATATAGATGACCCTTCGAGTTAGTGCCGTAGTTAGACTTTTCATGACACACCTAATTTTAATAATCAATAAAGCTTTATTAACATTTCATATCTAGGTAAATTTAAATAAATATAACAAAAGTGCTAAATATATTTACCGTTCGTATAACAATTTAAGAAAAGTCCAATAAGCCAATTACTTTTTTCATAAACTCCATATTTAATCTTATTGGATTGTGATTATTCCAGGACGATTTTTCAATTCTTATTCTTCTTCTTCTTTGCGATTTATTCTTCCCTTCTTCACATTTTTACTTCTCCTTCTTCATATTTTCATTTCTTGTTTGCAATTTCTTCATTTCCTCTTCTAGAATTTCTTCCTTCTTCATTTTTCATCTTCTTTTTTCTTCTTGGTACAAGATATAAACGATCGTGTACCAATATCTAAATGATTAGTTTCCTATCCCAGATAGACAGAGATAGACCACTATAACTAATAGATCGTTTAGATTTGGTACAAGATTGTTTAAACCGGGTACAAGGGTACAAGATCGTTTAAGCTAAATACAAGGGTATATGATTATCGTTTAGACTTGTTACAAAATTGTTTAGATTGGGTACAAAATCATTTTTAATGCGTGTGTGATTGATTAATCGCGGGAGTATTTTTGTTATTTCACATTGTGGGTTTATGGTTTTTTTTTTCTTTTTTAGTATTGTTCTATATGGTATAAATATTTTCACGTTCTGTTCTATTTTTAAAAAAACCCTAAATATCTATTATGGTGTTTTTTTTTTCATGATACATTTATTTTGTCAATGTATGTCTCAAATATTGACTTTTCTGTCAATTAAACATTTAGTTTGACATTAAAAACATGTGAAAGAAATAATAATTAATTAGTTAATCTAGGAAGCTATGAATATATTGCTTCTATACAAAATTCTTGGCTCCATCACTGAAACACAATTAATTTTTGGCTGAGTTGCCTTGCTACCTTCCCACGTAACTTTTGGTGAATGTTCTAAAACAAAAATCATCAATTGACCGTCTTTAAACTTTTATCTTCCATTTGATCACATGAACCATGTTTGCATTCATGTGATTTGAAGTTTTGACGTTCCTAGTTGAGATCATAAACTCCTTTTCTCTCTTAATAATTGGTTCTGAGAACGGATAATCCTTTTTTCCACTGCAATACAACTATGAAGTGGAAAATTGAATCTCCAATCTTAAGGAAAGAATGTCAAACCAATTACAACTGAATTGAAATAATTTTGGCTTTCGTTAAAATTTTTTTTAAAAATAATAAATAAAACTCAATTTGACATTGAAACCATAAACCTTAGTACCTCGAATTTTTTTGTCATTTGAACTCAAAACTTTCAATCCATTGATTTAAATTTTTAATACAGTGAGCACTAATCTTTACTGACCTTGTCTCCTTCATGATGTCACGAAGGATGAAGATTACATTGATGCAATAAAGAAGGGGGACAAAAAATTTAACAATGATAATTTTGAAACCTTCGTGCTTGTTGAAAGATAAGTCAAGCTTGAGGTCGATGAAACATTAAAAAGAACAATAGTTCAATATTGATCATTTATTCGAAAACGAGATTACTCAATTAAAAAAATAAATTTTGTTTCACCAATAAATGATGGACCAATTAAAAAGATAAAAAAAAAGTAAAAAAAAAAATGTTATGCTTGAAGAATTAAGTTAAATTTTAAAATAAAAAAATATACTATAATGATTCCATCTTAAAATTAATTAACAATAAATAAAACATTTTATCTATTTTATATAGAGGGTAAATCTTTTTTTCTTCAACACAAGACTCAAAATCTCTAACACAGACTACACTAAAAAAAACTACAGAAAAACAAAAATGTTAATATAATTATACCAAATATAATGTTTAAAAAATATATAAATAGGGAGAGAGAGAGAGAGAGAGAGAGGCAGGGGGAGATGGTTAGTGGTAATGTCAGTCATTTCTCCATCATCATAACCTTTTGGTTTTATTAGCCTTACCAACTTCATATTAAATTAACAAATCAACCAAAAAGGTTTGGTGCACACTCCCAATTAAATTCACCATTCAAATATATGGCATCACTATTATTATAATTCAACAATTTAAAATACAAAGTTAGTAGCCATAATATTTGCCCATTAATGAATTCATTTGATGTCAGACATAGTTAGGTTCTATAACTCTATCGCAACATGTCAAACTAGCATGCATTCTATATGTAATTCATTAATGTATGAGCTTTCATCTCTCAATTTCAAATTTTATTAGTATTAGTATAATAAGTATTTCGCATAAAACAAATTTAGCTTTATAAGTATATACGTAAATTTGGTTTATTTTTAGTTTCACAAAAGAAATAACAAAATAAACTAATTAATATGTAGGAACAACATTGGATAAAAATTGTAAAAATATCATGATCAAAAGTTTTTTTTATTTATTTAATAATTGGGAAGCTACTACGAAAATGTTCTTTCTAATTTTCTTAATTTCAATTTTCAAAATTAAACTTCTCTTTCTACTTACCCTTGCTTCTGCCTTTAATACAAAGTGAACGTTGTTCAATTTCAAAATTACATGATTCATATTCCAAGCCATAGTAGTTTTTGTTAACTTGTTGCTACTTCCAAAGTAGTGATGGGCTGTTATTAAAGTCTATTACTAATTATTAATATTTTGTTTTGCTATTTATGTAAAAAGTTTGTGATATTTTTTCTATCGGTAAAATTTTCTCTTCTATCGATTTCAAAGTTATTGGCAAGATTTTTTCATAAAATATATTTAAAATAAAAAATAAAAGAAAAACTTAAACTTGGCATGATGCATTTTTTCTTCATTAATCTCATCAAACATAAGTATATGTAATTATTTGAAATTGCGAAGGCTTTATCCATTCTTGTTAAATGATTAATGACAAATTAATGATTCAGATTAAAAGTACGCCTGTTAAACCAAAAAAGAAGGGAAAAAAAAATCTATACAAAGAAAACATTTCAAAGTTTTGGAAAAAAACTCTAACCTAAAAGTTTGGTTAAATTATAACTTTACCTGAAATTTGAGATTCATGCATATTTAGATTTTAGCATCTCTAAAAAAAATTATGGTAAATATCAGTTTAAATTTTGAACTAATAATTGTATAAATTTAAACTATCAACTTTTTTTTCTTCTAAAAAGAAGACCTTGTTAAAGTACAACATGAGATAAGGAGAATTGAACCTGAAACCTCTTGTCTTTGGAAACATACAGATGCTAGTTTATCTAAGTTCAGGTTGGTAAACCCTCAATTTTCATAAGTATATTCAAGTAAAGCATAATTGAGAGGGTTTAAATCGATGCATTTATGTAAGGTTAGAGTTTAAATTAATTGATATACACTTGCAAAAGTTTAGTTTCTAAATTAATACAAGTATAAGTTTGAGATTTAAATTGATACAACTCTCAAAGTTTGGTTTAAATTGGTACAATTATTAGTTTAAGGTTTAAGTTGATATAAACCTGAAAAAGTTCAAGAATATGAATTGATATTTTTCAACAAAACATTATTAGACAAAAATTCAAAAATGTTGGGAGAGAAAATAAATACAAAGTCTAAGAGTAGAGTGTTAGACCTTAAATCCTATGAATCAAATTAAGATTTAGACCCTATATATATGACTATTTATTATTGGTTAGAAAATTGAATTTGAAATGTGAGTTAAAGCTAAGATCCAATAAACGTTGCATATTTGTGAGTTCAATGTCCCTGTCTATATTATCTTCCATTTGTGCATTAAAAGAAGAGAGAAGAAGTTAAAAACGTCTTTATAATTAGTAATTAAAAAGCTTCTAACAAATACAACAACAGATGAGTTGGAGCCATTCTTTTTTTCTTTTTCATTTCCTGTCCATTTCATATATATATATATATGTATGTATATATGAAACCTTTGATGTGTCTAACCAAAACCCAAAAGCTAAAGCTAAAAGATTAGCACATGAAAAAGGGAGACAGGGTTAAAATATAAATTATTGTAAATATTTCTTTTTTTTTTCTTTTTAATAATGATAGTATGTAAAGTAGTAAAGTGGTAGGGTGAGTGAATCAATTGATTATTTTCTTTTTGTTATCTATATGATTAAAAAAGAATTAAAGAATTAATCACAATGATATTTGAATTCTATATTGACCACTCATTATAATCCAAAATTTCTTTATAGAAAATAATATAAAAGTTGCATCAGCTAGATTTAGAGAGAACGTGCAAAGCAGTTAAACCATGTTTGAAATTTAGAAGAAATAATTACTACACACTTGTAATTAATATTCAAACTTAGATTTGTCATTATGAAAAATGTGTTTAAAGATATAAAATCAAAAACTATATTTGAATGGTTAAAGTAGGAGAATGATTTTAAACCTTAAAAATATGTTTCCATACCTTTAAAATTATTATAACCTTGCCAAAATTTTAAAGTTCATAATGGAATTAAAGTTTCTAAATAATAATTGAAGAGTGAATTAAAAGAGAGAATATATAATTTTCCATACTTTTATTAATGGTTTAGGTGGGTTATAGGTAACCAATATAACTAAAACAATTATGTTATTTAAGACATGATATAAGCTAAGTGATCTACTATTTGAACAAACATATAGTTTTAATGTTGTGGTTGTTAAGAAATGCCCATATAATTAATTAGCTCTTTTTTTTTTTTCTCAAGAGTACCAAATAATTAATAAAAAGGGAAATTGAACATAATTTGTTCACCACCATAATTCATCACATTTTGTATTTATATTATCTTCATTTTAGTGTTATTGTATGTCTACTTGATGCATAAATTCTAATGATTTAACTTTCAATTTAACCTAGTTTGTGGTGTGTCCTCGTGTCTCACTGTTTATATATGTGTTCATGATTTTTTCGAAATTTTTTAACCAATAAGAAATTTTGAATTTTGGTGGTATTTCCAACAAAACAACAAGAGTCCAAAAATAATTACTTAAGTATGATAAATATGCAGAGCACGAGAATTCTAGCTTTATTTTTTTATATTACTTGTTTTTGTTATATATTTTTACAATGTAAATAAATTTTGTAAATAAATACTAAAACAACCTTAAAAAAGATGAAAAGAAACTAAAAACAAACACTATTTTTAAATATAGCAAAATATGAATCAAAATATTTACAAAAAGATAGAAAATTAATATAACAACTTATTTACAATGGATCACAATGAATTAAGATAGACTACTATTTGTGTTTATATATATCATAATAGACGTAATGGTAGTTTATCTTGATCTATCATAATTTATCATAAATATATTGTGATTATATTTGTAAGTATTTTAAAAAAATTTGTACAAATCACTGAACAAGAAAAGTACCCAAAAGCTGAAGCCTTTATGCAAACACCATCTGACCTTTTACAAAGACACACCCACTAGGGCCTTATTTTTTTAGATTAAATTCTCATTCGAAGTTGGTTATATTTTCTATATTTAACTTTCGAATTTCCATAACTGGTATCTTTATTACTTAGAAAGGGAGGATATAGAAGGGTATAACAAAACAACACAAAGGAGCATTTTTGTTGGAGTTTCTTTCTCTTAATTATTTTTTCTCTTTTGCTTCTTTTTTTTTTTTTTGGAGAATGATGTATTATTTCTATTTTCTCATTTCTTATAATGATTTTCATCTTTCTTAATTGTGATGGTTGAATTCTTAACTAAATTCTAAAATAAAAAACTTATATTTTAAAGGCTACATACTTTCTTTTATTTTTAAAAGTTGGCTTAATTTTTTTAATCATCTGTGAAAGGTAGATAACAAATAAAGAAATTTAGAGAGGTGAGAGTAGTATTTACATGCTTACTTTTTAAAAACAAAAAATTAAATGAAAAACGAGCTATTAAAAGTTACAAAATTCTTATAAGATTATTTTTCTAAATTAAAATGTAATTTAGGTTCTTGCTTGACTGATGCTTAAGTACTACCCAATGGAGAAGTTCTATTATCAAAATGATTCTAATATTTTGTCTCTATCCTATTACACTTTAGGTATTATTATAAAAGATATGCATTAAGGTTTTGAGCTCCGCTTCTCTTGAGGGTCTAACTCATGAATGGTAGGAAGCTCAAAGGTTTGTGTAAAGGGATCCATGTGGTGGTCTATGGTTTGTTCAAGGAGGTTATGGACGGTCAGCAAGATGCTCAAACAACTAAGCCTATTAAAGGAAGACAAGGATATAATAGTCACGAATGAGGAAAATGATATAGATTCATGATACTCATAAGGACCTACAATACGCATTTACTTGCAAAGTTTTTAGGATAAAAACATATCAAAGCAGAAGTCTTCCAAAGCGTGATGCCAAGAATATGGGGTCTTGGTGGATAAGTGATTTTTGACAAAGCAGGGAAAAACATCCATCTTTGCAAATGTGGGTCTGTTAGAGACAAAACTTGAGTTATTAGAGGGGGTCGTGAAGCTTTGACAATGCTCTCCTTCTCTTTGAAGAGGCTAGAGGAATTAGCACCCTCACAGAGATTAGAGTCAGATTAAAATTTTTCTATATTCACTTCCAAAAGTTACATTTAGTTCTTTTTTATAGGAAATATGTGGCTACGTTGGCAAATTCCATCGGCTCATTTGAAGAAGTTGAAGAATTTGAATTAAGGCAGACATATGGAAAAATTCTAAGAGTAAGAGGAAAGATCAATGTGCAACAACCTCTGACGAACCATGAAACAAATATCAAAATTAGGGACTATGGCGGAAGAAAAATGTATCCTAGTTACCTATGAGAAGCTATCTGATTTTTGTTATAACTGTGGGATACTAGGGCATGTTCTACAAGAATGTGAGGTTGAAGTTGAAGGCCCTAGACACAAATGAAAATATGGAGTTTGGCTGAGAGATTCTAAAGATAGCAAGGGATTTTACAAGTATAAAAAAGATGAGACCTTTGTATAGAGTGGGAGAGGATGAGGAAAAGGTCAAAGTGCCACGCCTTGCAACAATACAAAAGAGAGCAAAAGATACAGAGACATGGAAGAAGATGCAGAAACTCCCAGACAAGAAATGACCTAATAGCAAAAGGTAAAGGAAAAATTGGTATGGATTATCCTCAAACTACAAACCCAAAAGATAAAAGAGTAAAAAAGTTTAATGTGGCTGGTATGGTTGAGACTTCTTCGGTAAAGAATATTAGTGGCACTCCGACAGAAGAATACAATACAAATCTTGAAGAAGGAAAACCGAGGGTGCTCCAATCATTCTGTCACTCCACCTAGAACACGTCCCTTGCGTTCCAAGTGTGGATGCGACTTAGCAGCTCTAACACTTTTAAGTGAAGTCTAAGAACGCCTACTCTTTAGACATAAACTTTACTTAATGAGAGCATGCTCACAATTCTTAGTTAGAACTTACCTTAGCTCGCTTGTTGTTCTCTTGCAAATCTACACTCTTTCTTTCCTCTTATCCACTAAGTGTGGGTGTCATCGCCTTTTTTCCTTTCGTCAAACTTTTCTCAACACACAATGTTGTCTTATCTAACTTTGCTTAACTACATCGTGCGACAAAAGTTGTGACTAGTTTTCGTATCTCATTCCTTAAACCATACTCAAAATACCTACACTTGTCTCTCTCCAATGCCACCATCACCAATGCGTACTTGGCCAACTCCATGAACTTCTTCTCATATTATACAACCGTGAGCTCGTTCTGCTCTAGGTGTAAAAGTTCATCTCACCTCTTCTCTTTATAAGCCTCTAAGAAATACTTCTCATTAATCACTGCCTTAAACTCTTCCCAATTCACCTTGCCTCGTCTACTTTCTTCTATCACCCACCAATTTTCTGCTCCCTCTTGGAGTAAAAGACTGTTAAGTCCACCTTCCTCTTCTTGGGGCACTACATTACTTTAAAACACTTCTCTACCGTTCTTATCCACTTCTTCACCAGCTCTGATTCTGCTATCTCTAAAAATTATTTGGCTCCTAATGCCTTGAGCCATTATATTCCATACTTCTTCTCTGGCTCTCTTGACAACCGATCTATCAACTTTTTTCATTATCCAATCATACAATTTGTCTTCCACTACTCTCTAAGCATCTGGATTTACTAACTAAGCCTTTAAGTCCATAGTGGGCTCAGTTGTTGTGCATGATCTATTCCCTGGTAGTCCACATCTTCGCCTTCATGGCATGACTCTTTTCAACTTTTCCTACAAAGGATGAACAACTTTGCTTAAACCATCTTGACTTCCCAAGACTTTTAGATATGTTCTGATAAAAACCTAGTATGACATTATCTAAAACACAACTTAGACTTTTATTGTTCCTCTTCTTAAGAACGTAACGATTTGATACCAACTTCTCACACCCCCTCGCGTACCTCCTCCTTACTTTCTAATTTACTTTAAAAAATTAATTTGTGAATATATCATGTTAGGCTCTAAGTATACAACTTAAGTAAATGACTAGGTTAGGATTATGCAATAAAAGGAACACAATCCTACCTACGCATTGCTAACATTATAATTTCAGCATTAAGTACAAGTTTTCCTCTCTTTTGTCCAATTTTAAGTGAAAAAAGAGGTTTCATGGATAAGCCAAGGTCAAACACAGGAAATTGGTGATCCTAAATGGTTAATTGTGCGTTCTAATCTTATGTGGTATCTATATAGTATAATTATATGGATAATACAGTTTATCCTATGTATTTCACTATTATGCGATGGAGTAGCAAGATGGAACTGGAAAAGAGATGTGATGAAATTTGAACTCATGCATTAGGTGTTGATCATGCAAAAATATTTTACTAATTAAATGTAATATGAAAATAGTTAACAAGTTGGGGCGATACAAAGCACTTATTAACTTCAAAGTTCAGGCGAGCAAGCTCTCATGCTTTCGCCATACTTGCTTGCCTTTTGGAATCCAAATACTTAAAGTTAAGAGATAATTTGTATCTAATCTTTTGAGCTGAATTAAACGCAACTCATCCTAAATTACGACGAGTAACCTCTCGTGCTTTCACCGCACACACTCGCATGCATTTCTGATAGGTGTGCTAAGGATAAGTTCAGCAACAAGATTGCATTGCTAAAATCTTTTTGCCGCCTGTTCAGCTAAATCAGTTCACTTTGGTTGACATCATTTAACTCCAAATTGTCCAAATTAGCTCCAAAATGACACAATTACCTACCACATTGTACCTTCGAATTATAAAACACCTATTAAATATCCAATTAAGGACGTAAAATCACGAAACAATCTCGAATTAAGCAAAAATAGGTAGCATATTTCAAACGCTATCAGATATTGATCATAATCAAATTGAAAAGGTGAATCGTGGCATACAACATGAATCCAAGAACGACAACGTAGAGGAAAAAGAGAAGAAAGGCATAACTAATTACTCCATGGTTTCTGGAAGGATATCTGTGGAGGCTGAAAGTCAGCCCCACCAAACCTTATGATTATTCTATGTTAGAATGTTTGAGGGTTAAAGAACTCTCGAACACTATGTGCCCTTTGAAACATAGTCAAATGGGAAAATTCTCAAGTTATCTTTATTTCTGAGACCATGCACGAATATTGATTGGCGAGAAAGTTAAGTGAGTGTTGAGGTTTGATTGCTGCTTTATTGTGCTAAGTAGAGGTAATAGTGGAGGCCTGATATTGTTGTGGCTTCAAAACTCTTTACTTATGATATCATCTTTTTCCTAAGGCCATATTGATGTTAGGATTGCTGATGATAATGGGCCTTGAAGATTTAGCGGGGTGTATGGTAATCGATCAAAGAGAACTAGAAGGAAACTTGGAAATTGCTTAGGAGACTAAAAAGCACGTTAAATCTCTCTAAGACCCTTGGCAAGGATTTTAATGAAATTTTTGTTGTTGAGGAAAAGAAGGAAGGCTTAGTGAGAAGCCAAAGCCAAATGGTCCTCTTCTATGATATTATTGACGAGTGCCATCTTTGTGATCCGAGATAGTCGGGGAACATGTTCACTTGAAAAATAAATCAAAGGGGGTAGGGCCTCCATCCAAGAAAGACTTAACCGCTTTCAGTTTGTTAATAATGATCCCGCTCTTAGATTCTCCTCTAGCTAGGTTTAGCCATCTATATTATTATTGCTCTTATCATAGACCTATTGTAGCTAATTTGCAAATTGTTGCTTGTACTAGCTCGAGTCAAAAAGCTTATAAACCTCTCAGGTTTGAGGAGGGTTTGGTGCAATTCAATGAGTATAAAGAGAGATTATTCAAAATTATTAAGTTTGGGACACGAATTGGGGTCTCGAGATTAAGACCCTTTCTACGTATGTCTAGGTGGTTTCTTTTAGGTGGTTCCTATGATGGGCGAATGATGTTGCTTATTGCCTTGCGAATGCAATGGTTGCCTTCGGTAGTATTAGAATGATTTCTATGAATCTCCCCTTGTCAGGAGATTCTTGTCTGGGGCCTTAGGTCTTCTTGGTTTGCCTCTATTTATGTTGAGGATAATATGTTGGAACTTTTGTAGTTTGTTTTAGTATTCCTTCTTTTAAGTATTCTTATAAAAAAGAAAAATAAAACTTTACTCTAATATTAGATTAAAAATAAGGAAATCAAATAACACACTCTCCAAATTAATTTAAATACCGTTATTGAACAAGAAAATGATTTGACAATATTTGAAACCTTAACCATGGAGTTGAAACTTAATTATAAATCATAAAAAAATTTAAAAATATATTAAGTCAAATATTTATTACTCTTAAAGTTTAAAAATATTTAAAAAAATCTAGTTAATAAAATAGTAAAGTTTGAAAATTCTTTATTTCTCTATTAATATTTTAAGTATCACTTGTAATTTTACATTATAAAAATTTAGGCTGATTATACACTTGACAAATCTCAATGAATTATTTTGATCAGTAGTAAAGAATTGTATATGTTCATGGATCCAAATGCTTTGGGTAGACTTTTACATGATAATATAAATATCAAGTCAACTACTTTGGGATTCTATGCATGCAAAGAAAAATAAAACCAAATCCATTAAATTAACAATTATTATTATTATTATTATTATTATTATTTAATCATTAAGCTAAAATTGAAATAGAAAAAGTCATTCTTACATTCTTTTTTATTATAAAAGAATCTTTCCACTACAAAATAAATTTACTTTTCTTGAAGAGGATAAACTTTGAATATTATATTAAATAATTCCTTAACCACTCCCTTCCCATTTTCCCCTTTAAAGTAATCTTATTCATGTTAAAACTATTTTAGGATCCTTATTGTATAAAATGTGAGAATTAAATATTTAGTATTTGGAATTGCATCAAAATAAATTTTAGTTACATTTTAAAATTATTTATAAAAATAAAGAATTATAAATATTTTTTTAAAAAAATAAATAAATTCTACTTAGACAATTTTAATTAAGTAGCCTCCTCTCAAATGGTAAGTATTATTTCAACTTTCAAATTATAATGATAACAACTTCAAAGAATCATAATACATAGT
>JBBPDI010000004.1:7113648-7157435 GCA_037974545.1 Cucumis variabilis
TATAAGATATTTAATTTAGCTATTAATTAATTAGAGAATTAATTAATAGTTTAGTTTTATTTAATTAAATTTGATTTGATTAAATCTATAAGATATTGTAGAGATATTCATTCAAATAAGATTTGAATGATATTAATTAAATATAATATAATTAATTATTTTAATATAAATCTATCAGATATTGGAGAGTTATTCATTTAAATAAGATTTGAATGAAATATTAATTAAATAGGATTTAATTAATTATTAACTAATTGATTAATTGTTAATTAATTAGTAGATTTGATAATAGAATCTTACAATTCTCTCATATTCCCTTTCCTATTCTAAGAAGGAAAGAGAGTTATAAATATCTAGAAGAAAACAGTTTTCTTTAACGAATTTATCCATAAAAATAGCCAAGGCTTTTGCTTTGCAAAAAAAAAAAAAAAAAAAAAAAAAGAGTTTCTTTCAAATACCTCTAAATTTTTTTCCATCCCAATTGGTCCCACAAACCAATCTCACCCTAGAGGATGAGAAGGTCTCTGATGGATGGTGTCCCCAATTCGGTGATTTGTAGATTCAGATACTTCAACAAAAGTAAGTTCTCTATATCTTTTAAATAAAAAGCATGCTTAGTTTTATTTAGAATTTTGATTCTAAATTTTGCCAATGTACTAGTATTTTGGGATTCCCAAATTAAATTGAGTAATGGTTCTTTATAATATTCTGCTGTCCTAGGACTTTTATCTCTTCATTCTCAACTCTCTTAATAAGGCTTTTCTTTCTTTACTTCCTACAGTTAAGCTTTTCCTACTCAACGAGTAAGCCACAATGTTAGCCTTTCTAGGGTTATGGACAACAATTGCAACCATTATTTTTAATAAGTTTCATGCAATACCTTTGCCTCAAATTCAATTACTTTTGTTCCCATATGTATGTGAGGCTTTAGTGGTTAGGAAAAATGTTGCACCTTTCTCCAAAAAAAAAAATAGTGTTGCCAAATCTTCAATGCATGGACTATGGCGGGCAGCTCCAACTCGTGTATTAAGTTGTTGCGTTCATGCAATTTTAACTCCCTGGAAGCACAGATCATCACATTTCCCTCTTGCATGAGAACACATTCTAAACCTTGGTGATATGCATCACAAAAGATTTGATATTCCTTCTCGAATATAAGCAATGCAAGAATGGAGGCAAAAGTAAGTCTATGCCTGAGCTTTTAAAAACTCCTCTTGCACTCATTAGTCCATTCAAATCTCATTGCCTTCTTCATAAGTATTGTTAATGGAAGGGATATTATGGGGAATCCTTAAAAAAATGACTGTAATAACCCGTCAAACCTAGAAAGCTTCAAATCTCAGAAACTATTTTGGGGCACTTCTAATTCTCAAACGCCTCAACCTTATATGAATCAACCTTCAACCCGTTTAAGGATATAATGTGCCCAAGAAATACCACTTGATTCAACTATAGGTCATATTTGCCAAACTTTACGAAGAACTTTTCTTATCGTAGAGTACGTAAAACAATGCTCAAGTGTTCAACGTGCCTTCTCGTGTCTTGTGACTAAACCAAAATTTCAAAATACAGACAATGAAAAATTGGTCTAAGTAACGATAGAATACTCTATTCATCAAGTTCATAAAAGCGACGGTTGCATTTGTCAATCCAAAAGGCATTACCAAAAACACATAATGCCCATATCGCATCATGAAGGCAATTTTTGGCACATCAGACCCCTTAATTCTCAGTTGATGGTAATCCGAATGCAAATCTATCTTGGAGAATACTGAGGACCCTACATTTGATCAAAGAGGTCATCTGTTCACGACAAAGGATACTTATATTTAATTTTTACTTTGTTCAATTGCCAGTAGTCAATACACAACCTCGTTGATCCATATTTCTTCTATAAAAACAGAACAGGACTGACTCCCTAGGATGAAGTATTAGGTCAGATGTAACCTTTCTCTAGCAATTCCTCCAATTAGTCCTTTAATTCGTTCAATTTGCTTGGTATTGTTTCAGGCATAACTTCAATGGTAAACTTAATTTCTCTTTCAAAAGGTAAATAGCTTATTTCCTCTGAGAACACATCTAAATACTTGCAGATTATAGGCATTCTGCTTCGATCACCTTTTGTTGCCTTGGTATCTACCTCACGTGCTACGTAGGTAGTATGCCCTTTCTTCATTAACTTCCTCGCCTTAAGTACAAATATGATCCCCACCAATTCTACTTTGTCATCGCCTGGGAGTTTGACTTCAAATGTTTCACACTCTTAGTAGTACCTCCTTATTGGAACAATCTCATACTGTATGGTATTTGGTAAGAAAATCTATTCCCAAGATCATATCCAATTCATCGAGTTCAAACAGAACTAAATCAACATTCATTGTGATGTTTTCAATTTTTACCTTGCAATCTATTACTAAACTAGACAACATATGGAGAAATTGGCTTATTCGTTCTTGGTTTGATTGAGATTAGAATTCTACCATTTTTTAAGTATTTATTTAACTTAATGTTTTACGAGTGCTCGAATCACCTACGAGTAGATGTAGAGCTGCCATGTGAGGAAAAAAAAGGTATAATGATTCACATATATATTGTAGTCTAGAAAAGATTATTTTGAACACTAACTTGAGGTGTCACTGTAAACCCTAAACCCTAATGAAAAACTTAAATCTTTTGGAGTAATTGGAAGTTTAAGCGAAGGCCAAAAGGTGTCATCATAAGTTTGTTATGATTGGTAAAAGAAAGGAAGGTTGAGTGGTTATGGTTTAAAAGCTAAAGAGAAATTAAGTTTGAAGAAGGAAAATTTTGTTTAAGTCCATAGGTTAGGCATTTTGGCTTTGGTGTAGGCGTTTAGAGGCTTTTTTATTTGGGCGGCCAAATGAAGAAGAATAGCCTTTAAAGTGGTTACCTTGGGAGAGAAGAGGGCTTGGTAGGCGGCCAAGGACATGTCTTGTTAGTATGTGTTGTAAAGAAAGGTGAAGGAATAAGCTCTAAAGTATGCTTGTCATTTTGGTTATGGGCTAGACAAGGAAAAGGTCATTGAAGGTTAGATGGGCGTTTAAGCTTTGCGAGAAAACTCCTTAAGAGGTTAACATGCGTTCGGAAGCTTGTCATTAGGAGGCAAGTGTTCACATAAAGGCTATGTGTTTGAAGATTTGCGACAACGCTAAAGAAGTTAGTTTTGCTTCAACTTGGTGTTTTGGCATGTCCATAAGACTTCGAGCATTTTGATTCGGTAAGATGATAAAGAGGTGCACTAAGAATTCAGGTTATTCTCATCAAGGTAGATTTCCAGAGGGCTTAGAGGTTATTCATTGGGATTTGAAGCTGAAATTTTGAGGTAAAAATATTAAGGCAATTTTCATCAAATTTGTAGAAGAAAGTATTTTTATTTGAGTTATGAATTTTTTGTTATTAATCTCTAAAGTGGAAGTTGGGTTCGGGATGAAAATGAGTTTTTGGATAGTAGAGGTTAGTGTCCGAATGTAAGGGGTTAAATTGGCATATTGGTCGTGCATTGTTGATCGAGAGTTTATTGGCATTAGACACACAACATGTGTACGAGATGCGTGCGACCAAGGACACCTGCGAAGAAGGCTGTGTGAGACGTTAGGCACGAGACCAAGTGAGGCGTGCGACGTGCCTGTGTGTGAGGTTAGCACGTTGGCATGCCCAACGCATGTAGAGAACCTTTTAAGAGGTTAGTAGGTGGGAAGCCCAACGTGCGACCAAGGCCCTGTTGCCTATTTATACGTGCCAGGCAATGTCATAACATGTTTTTGGAACTTTTTGGATATAGTTGGAAGTTTTTAGTATTTTTTTGATATTTTTATGGTCAAAGGGAGTTAAATGGATTCTTTTATCATATTTTCAAGTCAAGAAGAGATCAAGCATATTTATAGGCCAAGGAATTAAACTTGTATCTATGAGTGGAAAATGTTTTATTGAAGTTATTTTAAGCTATGATTTATAAATAATTTATGTTAAATGTTTTAAGTTATGTTATGAAAGTTATTCCAGTCTTTTATTATTCGAAAGTATTTATTCATGATTACTGTTTATTGAAGTATGTTTAAGGATTATTGAAAACAAGTTTAAGATTGCTTATTAAAAAGGATTTAAAGTTATAAAAGTTTTGTCGGAACCAAGTATCTCAAAATTTACACTAAAAAGGCAGGATTTAAAGGTGCCTGGACAGGTAAGGACACTTATCTGTAAAAATCAGTAGGATCGCTCATCTTGTAGGAACGAATTAGGGATGCCTACCTCGTAGGAATAGGGATTGGGGATGTCCATCTCTGACAATTATGGACGAGGTGGTATCGAGTAATCTTTACTATCTCGTAGGAGTAGATACTTGAATTCCGAGCAAGGTAAGCAAGGTTTTATATTACTGCTTTCAAAATGCTTTAAGGGTTTAAGGCTTTCATGTTAAAATTTATTATTCACTAGGATTTAATTATTATAGTTACAAAGATTTATGAAAAGTATTTAGAAACTACCACTCACTGGACTCGTTTAGCTCATCGTTTCAAAATGTTTTCCACTTTTCAGCTAGAGACCGTGCACTCGACGCCTAAACGCTGGTATCTATTTGTTGAAGGAGTTTCTTTAATTATTGTATGTGTTTGGTTGTATTTATGTTTAGTTAACCCTTTGTTGTGTCAAAATTAGGTTATAGAGAGATCGGTCATGGGTTTATGTTACGTAAATAAAGTTACATTTTGTCTGTATATGAACTTATCTAAGGCTTGAGTTAAATAAAGAGAGTTTCTTTAGTTATGTTTTTATTAAAGTCATGTATTAGTTTCTGCTGTTGTTCATTGTTTAATGTTTAAGGTTATGGGTCAGTTGGTGTAGTTCTTAAACTGAGTGATATTAGTTGACTTCACGCCATGTATCGAACCAAGCAAGTAAGTGCTCGGATTGGGGTGTGACATTCACCCACCGAAGATCTCATGTGGCGAGATATCTCCAGCTCATTGAAATCTTACTCAGTCTCGTATTACTTGTTAGAGGCTGACATAGGATTGGAACGAAGACAAAGAAATCTACAAATTAAAATAATATAAACTCAAGGTCAAATATGTGTAAATAAAATACAAAGAAGGAAGAAACGTGTGGTTAGTCATGATTGTCATCTAAATAAAATTATTCATCGATACTTCATCTCTTTTAAGGAGATTATTGCTCTTCATCATCCTTTAAGAATTTGTATTGACATTACAAATAATTGGTCAAAGTATAGGATCAATGTTGTTGCAGAAAGTATCCTTAATATATTCATTCCCACTTTTTCCACCAACAATTTCTAATAAATAAAATTGTTTATTTTAAACATCATACTTTTGGTATATCTCATATTTTCTTATTTTGGACTACTTGAACAACTTTTCAATTGTTATCATATTTTGTGTCATAGACGTAAAAGACCTGTTTTGGTTAGATAGCAAAAATGAAACGTTTATAAACATACCAAAAACAATATGTGTTTGTTGATTAATATCTTAAATCTATGTATGTCGCTTTTGTTATTATCTGTGTGAAACCATCTACACTTGAACATAAAAATACTTCATCTGTGTGCTTATTGAAAATCAAACACTTCGTCTAAAACAGTAGAAATTATTTTTAATAATTTCATCACCATCGATCTCCCTCGCTGTTTGGACTCCATTTTTTTGTGTGGTGACAACCATCACACTCTATAGTTTGGAACCATACCCCATTAACAAAACATCCCTTGTAAAAGTGCACCTTAGACAAAGGACGACCTATTGTAAGTGAAAAAAAGGATCTGATAGATTTTCTCTCTCACGCAGTTGTAGAACCTAATATGTACATTAAAGATGGCTAGAATGATTAATCAATTCTCTGTTAGGGTTGATGCCTCAAATCTCATGATCTTGTAGGTTGTAATTATATTATACAAGCATTTTATTTATCTAATAAAATAAAGTATTTTATTTTATTTGACATTTAGTTGCATTGACCCACAAAACCATGATACTAACATCCAAGGTTACCTTTTGTAACCTAAACATATATATGGAGACATACAAGTGGATCATGTTTAAGTGATAACCTAAATGATCTGTAGTAGATGGATAAAGTTGGATACCTTATCTTGGTGACACTACGAATGTGACCTGCTTTATAGGTGTTACAATTATTTTAATGTGCTACAAATGATTTGATTCTAATCATTTATGTCGAGACATTAGAGTGTGGGTATTCAATACAAAGTGTTTTTATAAGATCGGACCATGAAATGAATAGTCTCTCTTCTTAACACCATTAGTAGTTGAGATCACATTTCACAAGGATAACTATAGGTGACTTGACCTGAGTCCTGAGGGAGTTGTGAATTCCTACCTATGATGGCGGTCCTTTGATTTGCATGGGTGAGAGTGGCCTATGTCATCAACTTAATATGCCTACCATTTTTGGGATTAATTTGATTTGGGATCTGAGAACATAGCTACACAAGAAGGAATTCACCCTTTCTCTATAGATAGAAGAAGTAGAGAAATTATTCTCTTAAGGGCTTAAACAATGTGGCACCACACCCTTTGATAGCCCGAGAGAAGTTCAGTTATAATGGGACTATAATGTGTTGTTTATTAGAGGAATCATTGGTACTTAAGGAGTTAGATGTAACTAAAGGGGCAAAATGGTAACCTTAGACCTAGCTATATTTACAAGCAATTTGTAATGAGTCATTGCTTTGTTGATTGGTTATATCTAATAGACACAAAAATATATCTATAGGAAGAAGATTACAATAATTGTTAGTCTTTAGTGGAATGACTGATAGTTAGTGAATGGATATTGATTTAATTAAAAAGTTTAATTAATTAATCTTATATCATTGAAGATTCAATCTATAGGTGCATAAGGTCCCCTTGTTAGCTTAGTAAGGATAAATGAGAATCAAATTTACTTTGATTTAATTTTAATTTTCAAATTGATTAAATAGAATAAATTGTATATGATACAATTAATATAATATGCATTTGATATATTATAATATAAAGCTTTTATTAGAGAAGTTAATATTTGAATATGATTCAAATAATATTAATGATATGAATAAGTTTAATTCATAAATAAACTATAGGTTAAAATTAATATGGATTTGATTCAATATTAGAACTATAAGTCATATGAGAGATCTAGACTATTGGTTATATTATATATGATATAGTATGGTTTAAATTGAATTAAATGAAATATATATTTAATTATTAGAATAACTAGAGGGAGTTATTTGATGACTTCCCTCTCTATCTCTCTTTAAATAAATGGTTAAGATTTCTTGTCTTTGTATTATCATGATCTCTCTTTTGCAAAATCTCTTAGAGAAAAAAATTTTCCTTTACCAAATTAATATCATAGAAGCCCACAACTCTTTATTGATTTTCACCTTAAGAATAACAAGAAAGACTTTGTGGTCTTCCTCGGAGATTCTACAAATGTTAGAATTCTTTTCCCTTTCCTCCATAAGCATGTTTAGCTTTTACTTTTGTTTTCAATGATTTTTTTTTTGTTTTTCAAATTCAATTCTATTTGAACGGTGTTCATATGCTTCTGTTATGGGAATTCAAGTCCTTCATTCTCATTTTCAAATATGATGTATTCTTGAGGTCTAAACCAATTGAAATTTTTTTGTTGATGTCTTTTATATAAGTCAAAAGCACTTTGAAATTCATGACAAATTAACTTCAAATGTAACCTAGAATTGATTGTTAGAAAGTTGTATAAAAACAATCACAAAGAATTTAACATGAACAGATTTAGTGAATTGTAAAGTTTGAAATGTACTTACGACAATTTGTTGTTTCTTTCCAATTGTTGGGGATGTACCAATGTGCATTACATTTTCCTCTGCTGAAAGAGTTTGTAAAGTTGATGCCCATATGGTCGTACCCTCACTTGAACAATTCAAATTTACCAAATATCTCATTATCTAGAACGTTATCATCATTTCTTTTATCTTTATTGAATCTCGTTTTGATCACACATAGATATCACAAAACAAGTTCCTTGATTTATTCATTACATATACTTCGTCCATAGATCCCTCAAAACGTGCTTTGTTTTATACAATGTTGTTTTAATGTTCGTAAACTTCTTTCAAATAGAATACATTGAATTGTAACTACTCGAACTGACCACTTTGGTTTTATATGGTAGGTGATTGGGTAAGGTGTATCATTTAATTGAAGAAGGCGATCAGAAATATTCTCTCCAACTTACAAAGTATAATTATTATGTTTGTTTGTAGTCGGTTCTTATGACTTAAACATATTGTTTTTGCATTTAACTGAAGGAAGAATCCATACAATTCAGCAATTGCAGTGGACACGTTCTTTAGTAGATATGCTCGAATACTAATAGGAAGAAGTCCATAAAGAAAAATGTTGCAATCGTGTGTTTAAAGCCTCAATATTTTTTCATCTATATTTTACACATCGTAAAATATTGACATGAATCCATTAAAAAATTCACTGATATTTTGAAAACTTACAAAATACCATTTGTTCACATAAGTTAATGTGGCTTTAAAAATCTACTACTGACCTACGTCAAGTGTAAGTCCTTTCTTACTTTAAATCATGTAGGTCTACCCAAGCATTTGTGGCATCATTTGTTTTTGCTCCAATCTTTAACCATGTGTCTACTTAGTTGTCACAAACATTTTATTCAGAAGACATTACATCCAATTTATTTCGTAACAGTGATCATGACCAATATAAAAGTTGGATAAAGATACTTTTTGTAGTCCAATTTACATCTGTTTTGTTTTGTAATAGTGGTCTTGTTTCAATAGATGTTTACTAAGCACTTGAAAGTTCAACACATTTATTTGTTGTAAGATAACATCTTCTCCATTCATTACAGTTGGAGGAGGTCCACGTCCAACCATTCATCATGTTGCATAGTTCTATGCCAACTATGGTTTTTTGAAAGATAACATTGATGTTCCATGAATGATGTTTTTCCTCTTATCTCGAAAACCACTTGTCTTCCTTGCAAATGGGACACGCTTGATAACATTTTGTACTCTATCAAGATAGGTCACCATATGCAAGAAAGTCATTAATGGTCAACAATAAGGTCTCATATAGTTGAAAAAACTCATTGATAACACAGTCATAAGTTTGCACACCAATAGTCCATATATAAGTCTTTTAATTTTTCAATCAATGACTACAGGTAAACATCAATTTCCTTGATAGAAGGTTTTGGAATAGGTATGATATAAGGAAGTTTGTCTCCTTCATGAATTTTCAAGGTGGAAAATTTTTAGGGATTATAACAACAAGCCATATAATATAAGAAGTACTCATATTTACAAACAGATTAAACTCATCTAAATTTAATCTTAAAAAAACATTTGGGAAATCTAAAGTGAAATGAGAAAATTTGAGATCAAAATGCTTCAACCCCTTTGCATTAGTTGGATGTCATAACACATCCTCCATTTTGACTCGCTTTATCTTTATGTCATCTGATATCAACAACGCCTTCTTTTGGTGCAAACAATTGATTTTAGCTCAGTATCAATGGAAAATGACTTAATGACATAACGAATTTGTATGGGTAAAAAAGTATGAAGGTGCTTGTTGGTTTAGACTTAATAATTTCGTGTGTGTATAGCGCAATTATAATATGGCACTAAGTCAGGTAATTGCGTGTAATGCACTCACCATAACCCTAAATAATTACAAAATAATAAATGTAAGACTGGCTAACTATATAGTGAGAGTCTGTTAAGCGAGGCTGAGAAGAAGGTGTGATGATGCAAACTAACTTGTCTTAAAGAAATAAATGGAGGAATGTTTATGTATTATTGTGCAACTAAATAATATGATAAGCTTAATGCGACGTAACTCACTATACCATATTTATGATTAAGGCATACTTCTCTCGAAGTCATTATATGCCACACATGGTCGCGTTTAGTGATCCATATGACTAAGTACGACTTTGTGAGTTATATCTTGAAGGATTTACTTATAACCCACATAAGGTTCCGCGATTAAGGTATTAGTACCTCTTAGTATCACTGTCCACACTTGCTCTCCTTTCAGGATGCAAATGTTAGGAATAACCTTGCAAGGAGAGATAGAGATCTTCCTCGCTCGCAGTAATTAGGTTCTAGCTACTTTCCCTTTTGGGTAGTTGACAACTAATGGTGGCCCGACGATGTAATTAGCTCAAATAACATGATATAATTTATAAGTAATTCTTTTTATCAAGAATTTATCATCTACCCAAGGTACCACGAATACGCACACAGATGGAAAGTATAAAAATGTTGGATTGAGACCTTATGTGTGTTTAAAGAAATACAAAACATGTAGGTCGTAGGCCAATATACAATATGTCGTACACACAACATTAAGAATGTAAACTTAAATGGGAGACAAGGGCATGGAACATTGTTATAAGTTAGGAGATTGGAAGGAGTAGCCCTCTTTTTCTCTATTCTAGCTACAAGCTCTCTAAATGGACCCATATAGGCCTCTAATGGTCCATTTAGACGTCACCTCTCTTGGTGAGGACGAAGTACTTGTATAGGCTGTTTTTTGGTAGGAAACTTAAATAAGTGTGTCAGCACTGACATTTGTCCTTGTGAAGTCACATCACTCCAACTACCATCCTTTTCTTTTAGTGAGCTTTTCTCGTTGATGTCGTCGTTCCTTGTCTAGGGTTGTTAATTGCCAAGCTAGTTTTCATCGTGTAGCCTTTGTGCTAGATGTTCTGTGTGATTTGCTCATTTTTTCTTTTGTCACTTATCCTGCGTTTAAACATGATAATCGCGTAAAACAGATATGACACTTATGTAAGCTGCATTTCTAAATATTTATGAATTTACAACATGACTCGCGAGTTTTGATAATCTTCTTATGTGTTTTAACCTCATTATTCTAATAAAAATGGCTATAATAACGGACATTTCTGCGTGTTATTAGAAGGCAAGGTCGTTACAATTATAGACAAGTATGTTTGGAAATGAAATTTATTGAAAAACGGTACTTACCTAGATTCACAGGACAAACGTAATTTATAGTTTACCCTTACTCTTACCGTAGATAGGTGGAAGCACGAATGTCAACCCAAGAGAGTGCAGTCTAAGATATTTTCTTGAATAAAAGCTTCAAAGAAATGATATTAGTAACAAAAAGAAAAGAATTGAAAAGAGCTTCTTTTTTTTCAATCAAGTGTAGTAATGAATTAAGGGGAGATTTAATTTACAACAATTCACAAGAAAAAGTAGTAAAGATTAAAACTCAATGAGAAAAGTGAGGGAGTGGGCTTAGGGTATTTAATCAAAGAAAATTGCATCAAATTACAAAATTATTTTAAAAAAACAGCTCATGGTACCTATTTTTTTGCATATTACGAATATGACTAAATTAAGGATATCAAACAGCTATCATAGTAATCAGAGGGATATCAGAGGACTATCAGACGATAATTATAGAGTTATCGACTTTTAAATTTGCTCATTTTGTAATTTAGGAAATGAAGTGACATGGGCCCTATTATCATAAATTATTTTGCTATTTTGGCAAGGGCCCCTTTAATCAATCTTTATCATTGAATTAAAGATGATTAAGAAATGATTTTTGCTTAATTACGAGGGGTTCTTGCTTAAAATTCTTTGCAAGATCAAGAGATCTTCGAAAAAATTTGATCAAGATTTCAAGAAAAGTGATGTTATTCACAAGGAATTAATTTGTATTCTTGCAATATTAATTAAAGTCCTAACTTGTTCTTTAAAGAAAAGTAAAGTTTCCATTACAATTTTACAATCAAAGAATTAATTGGGAATTAATTATGCACTACAAAAAAATTAATTGCAAAAAAATTGCGAAGCACAAGAGAGAATCATCAAGTAATCAATCAATTTCAAGATTGGATAACATACAGTAAAGATTTAAAGTGAGTTTTTGTGTAGACAAAAGTAATCTAATTAATCTCATTAATTTTCATAAAGTATCTTGCATACAAAAATTGAATCAAAATTGAAATAAAAAATTAAATTAACAAGAATTATTGAATTGATATATGAAATTAACTCTTGATACAAAAAATTAGGTATTCAACAAAAAGTTACGTCAAAATCAAGATTTGATCTAATCTAATTAGATGAAAAATTAAAGAAAAAAATTGTCAAAGAAATGATTAGCCCTAAGCCCACTCGAGAAGAAATCTAGAATTGGCACTTATTGAGATTCAACTAAAACCGTCAGGTGGACGCGATAAAAGCTCTTATAGCATAATTGGTTTCACTTACCAATATTTTTTTCTAAATTAAATGGAGAAAGTCAATCACAAGCAAGTCCATCATCCATAGCTTCTCAAGTCGCTATGGCATTTATGACCGAACAAGGATGAGAAATATCAGACATGGAAACGACTAACTATGTGCAAAGAGGGCCAATATCAAGAAGAACAACGAACTCCTACGATCACCATCCTAATTGAAGAGATCGTAAAAAAATTTCCTATGCCAACAACAAAAATGTTTTGCAGGCACCTGTTGAATTTAGTATGGCACGTTCTTCAGATATGGGAAAAAAAACATTCTTAGATGGTAAATCTTATTAAGGTAACAAAGGAGAAAATTGACTCTTAAACAATTCAATTCATACCCATATTATCAACCGTGCAAAGCCATGACAAATCAATTCAAAATTTGAAACACAAATTAGTCAAATCCTAGATAAGAGTGCGTTGCAAAAAGGTAAGTTCCCGAGTTACCCTAAGAAAAATCCTAGATAAAAGTCCATTGCAATCACAACTAGAAGTGTAAAAGAGTTGAACAAGTCTATTGCAACTGATGAGGATGAAGTATGAACCATCTCAAGAGGAGACCGAACCTAACAGTGTTAATAAATGTAACATTCCAAATTTCACGAAATTTTATTTTATTATCTTGAAGTAATTGGATTATGGTTTGGCTTTTAAAGGTTAAATTGAAAATTTGTGTTGAGATGAATCAATTTAAAACTCAAAAATATTTGGATATTTTGGTTCATTTTGATGATTGAATTTTGGGTTAAGACAACTGATTTTGAGTTTAATTTGTAAATGAAATGAGAAATTTGAGAAATAAAATTAGAAAAAGAAAAAGAAATTTTTTATATATATTTATATGCATATTTGTTTTTGGAAATGGAAAAGTACTTTTAATAGAAAATCTGTCAAAAAAAAAAGAATATTTTGAAAAAATATTTACAGTTCATAAAAAAAATAACAATAAAATTTCTATTTTATTCGAATAAATAGTTTGTAAATTCTTTATATTTTTTGAAAAAATTTATATGTGTTTATTTGGGAAAAGAAATGGATTAGGGTTTCATATGACTATATATATACGACCTTTGAAGTACGTGCAAGTAAAAAAAAAGAGAGAAGAAATTTCATTTTCTTTGTTTGTGTCAGCTAACCCCCTCACGGCTCAGTCACAATCTCAGCCGCCCAACCCTAAATGCGTGGACGAGTCGCCGCCCAATCGTCGTTTCTCTCCTCACGTGACCGTCTCTAACGTCTGATCATCTGTCAAAGCCCAACCGAACACACCTCGCCAGATGTGAGTGTTCGTTGCCGTTCAAAGCCTTCGTCGTTGCAACTCATTGTCCGTTAGCTCGCTGTCAATCTTGTCAGCCACTGTCACCGATCCTGTCAACTACTGTCATCGGTTCTATTTGTCATCGCTCATCATAACCTCTAGTTGTGTGAAATTTTGGTGTTTTTCTTGTGGGTGTCTTGGTGATCGTTGTGTATTGGGTTGAATTCATAAATTGTATGGTACTCTAGACGGTTGGATTTTAATTTTGTAAAGCATTTGCAGGTTATTCTCTATTTTACCAGCGGTGTTTAGGTAAGCAATTGGGATTTTAAATCAAATTTTTGGATTTGAAGTATTGTGGCTAAAGTTAATAATAATTGGTATTCTGTTTAAGTTCGTTATAAAACTTTACTAAAGACTAAGGAACTTGAGTACTTCAACCATAACTTAGTGATGAATTTGAGGTAGGTGATTTACTTTAGCAATAGGACCGTTTACACTGAATGCATGTTGTTGTTATGAACTGATTCACTAGGAATTGCTATGATATGCTCATGATTAGACTGCTGAGAGTAATCTAAAAATCCACTAATAATGTTCTTAAAGTAATGATATATAATTAATGACATGATATGGACTATTAGTGTTTGTTAGTCTTTTTATGGGATGTTTCCATCCTCTTATATGTTCGGGCACCCTATGGAATCAAACCTATGCCTCTTATGACTAATATGTGTCACATCCCCTCTTTAGTAACTTCTCTAACTACTAGAATAGGTATAAAGCCATCATATGCTGACTCTCTTAGTGCACATAGTGTTCTACTATACTTATAAAACTCTACTTTTTAAATGACTAGTAGTAAAACTTTCTTTAAATAGCATAATATCATAGTGTAATAAAACTTTGGTTTAAATAAAAACCTCTTTTACAACTCTTACATAAGTCCATCGAAGATAACGACAACAATAGACAAATTGAGTGACAAAAACCTCTAGGATCACGATCATTACTTAGACTGCAGGCAAGATTAATAGTGTAAAGAAATTTGAAGAAATAGTGTAAAGGAATTTGAAGAAAGAGTTTTTGATGATTTAGGTGTTTTGATGCTAGGCCTCGAGTTAATGCGGGCAAGATTAATTAGGTGGTATGGGTGTAAACGAGTTAGATTGGGGGATATTTCAACCCAACCCATGATTTTGGGTTGGTTAGGTTGGCAACCCAAAATATAGGTTGGGTTGGGTTAGGTTGTCTTGTTGTATTGTTTTTTTTTAAACGTTGACTTTCAAATTTACACAATCTACACAATCACGGGCCTTAGTTGCACTGAGATGCCTCAGGATGAATTTTTTTTTAGATTTATTCAATCTCGGGTATACAATTCCTCGAGATGCTCTAGGATGAAAGAATTCTTCCCTTAGCTAATGGATCTTGAGCCTTAATGGCACCGAAATTGCTTGAGACGAAAGAATTTCTACCTTTATTTATTCCATATCGGGCATACATTGTCTCAAGATGCCTCAGTATGAAAGACTGCCTTTAGTTATATGATTTTAAGCCTTAATTACACTGAGATGGCCCGAGATGTAAAAATTTTGTCTTTAATTCATTTGATCTCTGGTATATAATGCCTCGAGATGCCCCAGAGGAAGCAATTCTTCTTTCAGTTATTGGATCTTGGGCATTAATGGCAGTGAGATGGTTGAGGATGAAAGAATTATGTCTTTATTTTGTTTGATCTTGAGCATATATTGTCCCAAGATGCTCTAAGATGCCTCAAGATAAAGACTTTTGACTTTAGGTATTCGATCTCGAGCCTTAATTGCATCGAGATGGTTAGGGATTAATAAATGACAAAGAAGATATAAATTCCATATACATATGCATACATACATACATACATACATACATACATACATACATACATACATATATATATATATATTATTTAGTGGAGTTGGGTTCACTTGAATCCCAACCTTACCAAAAATAAACCAAAATTTTCTACCCAACCTAACACATTTTAAACATATCCAACCCATACAATCAATCTGGTTTAGATAGTTCGAGTTGTAGGGTTATTCGGACTATTCTTACACCCCTGCTAAGCAGTATAAGGTTCAATGTGACCTGAAGCTATGTAAAAGTTTAAGCTAAGCATGATTTGAAAGATTATTAGGCTTACACATGTAACACTTTACGTAGGACCTGGCGAGTTTATAATTAAGAACTTGAGGATGACTATTCCAAATGAGGATTAGTATAAATAAAGATGAAGGGTTAGTAGGAAATGTAATGTTGAAATTCTAACTCTATTGAAAGGAAAACTCATTAGACGAAAAGAAGAACTTTGGGGAAACTAGGTGTTCTAACGAAAGAAATTTGTGTAGTCAATGATTTTCCAAAAGTGTTTCAAGATTTTCAATCTTTCTTCTAAATTCCTTGTTAATTTGCAATGTTGTTTATGTGTAAATGTTTACAAGAGGAATGATTTCTAAAGAAAGTTGTGTTTTGTTTCAAGTAAACTTTTATGCATGATAATTGTACGCTACGTTTGTGTAAACCATTAATTTTCTTTCTAGCAATGAAGCTAACTATTAAGTGCACATAAGGAGTAAAGGCAACCATGTATTAAAAAAACTGCATGGTGGAGTTGGCCAATGAGTAAAAGGAGCATATTTAGCTTAGTGGTCTGAGTAACAAGAAGTAAACCAGAAATTCTACAAAGGATGTTGTTGATGAAAAGAACTTCTTAGCAGTCTATGTGTGGGAATGGTTCATGTTCTTAAAAGAAAGTAATGTGAGAAACTAATTAGTGATTTATGTTTTATCAAATGAGGCTTTGAAGGTCGAGTTTATGAAAATAATTGTACATATCGTATGACAAAAAAGGTTTTCAAAAACTATAAATCACTAAGATTTGACTTATGTTTTAATCTTTCCCTCCCTAGGTTTTCAAGCATTAAGGCTAAGTCTAGACAACGAAAGCGAGTTGCTAGGCGAAAAAGATGAGCAAGGTGTTCTAAGTTGTATTTCATAGTTTACTTGTGAGGCCTAGATCTGAGAAAGGGAGACCTGTGGAAGAAAAGAGGCTCCAAAGAGTGGAATGATCCTTTTGAAATGAAAATATTAACCATTCTAAATGTAAAATTTGAAGGGAAGGAAGTTGCGTTGAGAGAAGGCAATGGAGGAAAAGTTAGTACGGTGAAGGAGTTTTATCGCAAGATGGGTTAGGTGATTGGGGGATGTAACGCTAAGAGAAGTCGAAAAATAAGTGGGTGGTTGTAGTTTGTTGTGAGGAAAAGGAAGGCAGAAAAAAGGAGTTTAGCTTCCTAAGAAGATATGATGAGGAAGATTTTAGCTTCACGAGATGATAAAGTTTGCTTCTAGAGGGAATGTCAAATTGAGAGTTGATCGTTGGTTATGTGTCAGGCTAGGTTTGGCTGTATGATGAGGCAAGGTGGTAAAGTGACACGTGTAAAGTTGTAATTCTAAACTGATGAATAAAGAGATTATTAATCGGTCCAAAGGGATAGTATAAATAAGGTTAAAGACCTAAGAGAAGTGCTATTATTTAAGAAGTTTAGTTGAGGGAGTGTAAGGAGTTGAGTTGCTGCTGAAAGAGTTCTAGACGAGGAAAAGCGTTTGGGGAAGATAAGGACCAGCAAGTGCGTGTGACTTTCTTAAACTCTACACTCCTGTGTGAGTGACTTTCTTAAACACTCGTGTGAGGGTTATTTGTAAGCTAATGTTTTGTAAACATTTTCTTATTAGATTCTTTCTAAGTCTGAGTTATACATGGTGTTCTGTATCTCTCTATATTAATGTTGTTGTTGCGATGGTTTAAAAGAGAAAACTATTGCTTTCTATGTGATGATTGTGATGAATTCGTGCAAACCATTAGCCTTAATATCATCAAGCGAGCAATGCTTATGCGGTGTGCGCATAATGAGAATGGCGTCATGTGGATGGCTGATGCAACAAGAAAGAAATGAATTAGGAAACTTTCCAGATGCTGTGGATAGAGTGAACATCGCAGTAGCTCAACCAGAAGATATTGGCGAGTGAATCATAGTGGGCTTGACGAAGGAAAGGATTTATGTTCTTGGTGGAAAGGAATAAGAGAAGTTAATGTGAGTTTTGTGTGATTTATGAAATTAGGCATTGGAAGACGAACTTGAGAAAAGAAAATGTTTTGTGCTTGACTTGTATTCTCAAAAATGTTTTCTAAAATCCTCACTCACTAAGTATTTGACTTTTGTTTTTAAGTTTCAATGCCCGCAGTTAAACTTAGCTTTTAGTGGAACGTAAGCTACACTTATGAGAATGTCACACTTAAGAACTTAACAACTTAATTCACTCTTTAACAAACTTAGTACATTTAAGACAAATACTTTAAAACTTAAAGATTCTAAAGTTAACTTCTAACTCCTTGAACAACTTTCATTACTTGACCCAACGCAGTGGTTCGCCTTCTTTATGTGGCCTCCTAGCTTCGCTTTCTTGGGGAAGGGGAACTTAAAATGTAAGCCTAACGCTTAAGCAGTGACATCTTAGGAAAACCTTTGGAGAATACAAGTACATGCGTAAATTCATTTTACAAAGATCGACTTCAAAACGCGTCATCATGCATTAAAAGCAACAACCATCACATTGGCCTCTACTTATTCCTTTCGCTAGGACATTGAACTTTTTCACGCATACACTACTATGACGACTCGTATCATCATTAGCAGTCCTAGAGATTACATGTTCAATCCAAGTTGCTCAGGTGGTCAGCTCGAATACAGACCTCTGAAAGCATTAAGTCACCTTCTCGCCATGTGGACTAGTCAACGCATGGTTGCCTTGGCTCTTATATGCACACACTTGCTAGCTCACAATAGAAATAAAGCAAATGGTTTACTCGAATACAAGAAATTCATCCAAGCAACATAAAATGAAAAACTTTAATTTAGAAACATTTCAACTTGGAAACATACTATTAAAAGGTCATGCTTTTCTTATAAATTGAAATCAAAACACCACATGCACTTCATTGTACATAAACATAATATAACATGACTTGAAACAAAAGCTTTAGAAATATTTGTTCTTTGTTTTGGAAGGATCACTCACAAAAACTAAATGTTTCTCCTAAATCCTCTTCTTAACACCCTTCCTCTTATCCTTGACTGATGCTCTTCTGGCATAGTTTCAACACTTATGACTTCTGATGACTTCCTTTGAACTCTTTAAGCCTGTATATACTAATCCTAAACTAGATTAGTCATCTTTAGTCTCATCTGAACTTGTCAGCTTCTACTTAATGCCTTACACATGTAGATTTAATATCTTCTCTAAGCATGCTTCACTTTAACCCAACACGTAAGAAGCTGTCATTTGATACTTGGTTAAGTGTTCTCTGCTAATAACATGTAGAAATATAAGTTATTATAGTCTTTTATGTAAAATAATGAGCCTTACCTCATAAGAATGGAAGAAAATGCGAGAAAAAGTAGAATATTTGATTAACTTGTGTATTGCAGACTGCAAAACAACTTTATCCATATTTTACTTGTCTTATGGCAGGAACTTAGGGAAAAAGTAGTAAAGCACAATGATAGAACGTCAGGCGAGGAGATGTGTTCAACCAACAAGGCCACGAGCACAAGAAGCTAGGTGAACTGAAGCACTAGCAGAAAAAATTAGTTAGCACAAATGTAAGAAAAATGACAAAATAACGTCTACACAGCACCGATGCAGCTTTATCATAAATATTAATGAGGCATGGAATGTCCTGTCAACATCACTTCCTATGTATAAATAGAAGCATTTACTTTCGAACAAAGTGTGCGAAATTGGTTCCCGAAAAGCAAAATCATTTTCCTTCATCCTTATTGTATTTAAGTTCTAGGTGAGAGCTTAGAATAAGAGAGAGAAAGAGTTTTCCCTTTACCATTTCTCCTCATCACAATAGGAAAAAATCAAAGCTAAGGGATATGACCAATCATATTCTGAGGCTCGATTCATTTCTATGTATTCCATTTTTATTTTTCACATATTAAGTTGTAATATTTACTTTATGGCTAAGAGGCCTAAATTCTTCTTTAATAATATTAATGCATTTCTTCTACCACTCTTCCTTTTCTCCTTTACTATCCATTTTCAATATATTTAATTAGATTCTGAACAATGTAATGTGTTATTGATATTAAAGAATCTGGATATATATTTTGCAAGCTCTGTTTAACTAAACGCGGACATCAAAGCTTTGTTTTATTTGAGATAATGACAATCGCATTGATAGCACCTGGCAAGTGAAAACCCATATTTAACTAAGCAGATGATGAAGAGACTGTAGTGATACAATCACATCATCGAATTTGTCCTTTGCATAAGTTACAGAAATGTTAATGTGCGCGACGAAAGCACCAAAAGGATGCTCACCTTAGATTAGGATCAAGTGCTCATAATGCATACAAATTGATTAGATACAAATTAAAGTTAACTTTAATTATTTGGATCCTAAAAGGTGAGCAAGTATGGAAAAGGTGTCGAGAGGGCGCTCGCCTTAATTTTGAAATTAGTAGTTACTTTGTATCTCTTCGAAATATTAATACACATTACATTGCGATTAAGTAGTTAAATATTCGTTCTTTCCATGCTTGTTACATGAGTTCACACTCCATTATACTCCATCGCCATATTCATATTGCATCGCCAATTGCACCTTAATGTATATAGTTAGGATAAAAATATTGTGCATAATTACACTATATAGAGTATACCTCATAGGATTAGTTACACGATAGATTCAATTAAGAACACTAATTTCCTGAATTTGACCCTAGACTTACCAAGAAATCTCTCTTCGCTTACACTTGGACGATAGAGAGGAAAACTTGTACTATAAACATATCGTTAAGAAATCACCAATGTATAGGAAGAAAATGTCTCTTTTATCTCATCATCCTATCCTAGTCGCCTATTAAGTTACTTACTTAGAGCCTAACATAACACATCCACAAATGAATGTTGGACGAACAAGTAGTTGTCGCCTTTCTTCATGCCTAGTTCTTCCTTACCTAGCTCAAAATGCTTACTAAATTCCCCTTTCTCATTATCTTGTGTTAACACATTGCCTGTTTTATTATGTGTACTCTTCTTCCTCGTGTCACCTTGCTAGAACACATGCCCAGTTCTCATATCGTATTATTATTATACTTAGTCATTTTTTAAATAAACGAATGATCAATAATATCCTCTAGCTATACATAAAGTTATTAACTACAATAATAGCTACCATGATAGACGAAACAAACAACACAAAGAAATTTATTAACATGATTCGGTAAATACCACCTACGTCTAGGTTGTTTACTGCTCAGATAAAAAATATTATTAAGATTCAATAAAGTAACCATCTTGTCTCAAATTAGAAGTAAACTCTTCTAATCAAAGCTACTGAATTAAGTTATAACGAAAACATAAATAAAACAGGCTCCCTCTGCATATATGATCGAATCTTACTGCAAAATTCTTCAGTAATACATAATATATCAAAGAAGGCAATTTGACTACATTCATGAATGATAAATTTTCAAGACATAACTTCTCCAAGGTTGATTTTCGATAATTTGCACACAGAATAAAGTTTGAGACTTAGCTATTTAAAGATCTCAAATAAAATATCCATAACGAATTTTCTCCAATAATATAAATAAAAAGTTCATATTTACAATGAACATATTTTATCTTGAAAAATAATAATCTTTTAAAAAATCTTGTAATTAGAACAATACTTATTAATTCTTTTAACAAAAATACCCAACAAAAACTCACCCTTTTTGTCAAGAAAAGAAGTATTCTTTTAATGTTCAACCAAATGCCACATAAGGAAACTAGTAATAGAAATGATAGAATCAAGACATCATCTCTATATAAAGATCATTCAACAAAAGTCTAAAAAGCTACAACTTCCCCAATTAGAAACAATGGCTAACACCTCCACATAACAAAAAGAACATCTCTATATAATAACTCATCAACAAAACATCTTAATATAATTACTCACTCCCCCATTGAACATAAAAAAAAATATTCATACCATTTAGGACTGGTTAGCAAATCTGGAGGATGGTAGTAGGGACTTCAAATGATGATCAAGACCATTTACTTCTAGTCTTTGATTATATAATAAATTAATAGATGTGCTAAGGGCTCGAGATTCAACAGTGAGAGTATTAATAATATGTGATGGAAGATCATGAGGAATATGAATATCTTTCGCTATCACATCCACATCCTCAGAGTTCAAGTTCTAGGAGTCCTGGTAGGTCACATAGAATGCTCTATATCAAGGACATGTGAACCCTTAAATAGTCTATAAGTGAGTGATAAGGTCTTCGAATGAGGTCCTGGGCATCTTGCTCAAAAAGAATTCATGGATTCAAGTGAAGCAATAAGCTGCAAAAAAATCTACGCAGAGCAATCGAGATCTTCACACCATACGTTCCTACATGTCTTAATAGCTGAGTATAGATGAACAACCTAACATCAACAGAGGAACCTGTACCAATTTGATACAAAAGCATTCCCAAGGTAGCTGAAACACTTGAAGCATGAGATGAAGGAAACCGGTTGGGAATGCCTATCTTATGTAATATAGGAAATTTAATACTCAAGAAGATAGCTGGAATACCATTAACAAGCCAAACTGATAGGGTACCACTAGATAAGACTGAAGCTAATTCATCATTTGAAGGCAAAAATGCAATACAATCATAAGAAACATTATTTCACAAAAACTGTTAATAATACCTGGAGAAATTTTGAATTGAGACCCTCATATATTCACAAGCTGAAAATCTAAACTACTAAGATCATTGAAGTCAGAAGGAAGGTTCACAATGAATTCTCTAATTATTCTTAGATAGAAAGAACCTACATTAGCAATCGTTTTGAGAGACTAGCTTTCAGAATTAAATTCATAATACTAATGAAAGAGTGATGTTTATCAGAAATATTAACTTCATATGCTATTTTTCTCTGGACAAAATACTTCCACCATTGGACACTTTCTTCATGATGGAAGAAGATTCCATCAATATAAACAAATGGAATATTTTGTCGTAGTTTTCTACGTCTGATTTTGGTGGTAATCACCTTCGTCCCTTTGGATGACTTTTTTTACTTCTTAGAAATATGATTGGGTTCCTAAACATCATGATGGAAACAGTAGACATGCGCAACAGAATAAAGATTGGATTTTACTCTAATCGCAACTAAACAAAATTCAGTGATCAACATGTATAATAACCATT
This sequence comes from Cucumis variabilis, assembly GCA_037974545.1. Classification (NCBI taxonomy): domain Eukaryota; kingdom Viridiplantae; phylum Streptophyta; class Magnoliopsida; order Cucurbitales; family Cucurbitaceae; genus Cucumis; species Cucumis variabilis. The sequence goes on from JBBPDI010000004.1 coordinate 7,136,542, forward strand.
ATATTAAAAAAAAAAAGTAGGGTTAAAAGAAAAATTCACATTTGATGCTTTTCTATTTTTGTAATCTCCTCAACAGCTCTTTGCAGTCTCCTCAAGATCTCGAAGCAAGGACTACCATTAGAGTTTACCCACTATTCTTTGGACTTGGAATAAAGTTGTGGGACTCGAACGATGGAGAAAATAGAGAGAGAGATGGATTTAGAAGGATGAACTTGGCTTTGAGAACTTGTGGAGAGAAAAGGAATTTTGGTTTGATTTTGCAATTCCAAATTACAAAACCAATTTCAACAAAACTAACAACTAAACTTTCATTTGCAATCCATTCCTTTTATTAGCAAACTACATACAAAATTTGCATGTAGTGAGTTTCCACTCTCATTGGCATATCACCATGTAGGTGTCCACATGCATGAAGTCATTTGTTAATTACATGCAATATGCTTCCAAGGGTAATATGGTAATTTAACATTTAAAAAGTCAAAAGTCAACATTTTGTCTTTTTACCTCCCAAGTATGAATCCGCATTCATTTTTTCCTAAATTCAAATCACATCTAAATATAAAATCGGTCAAAGTTTGATATTTCAAAGTCAAAAGTCAATATTTTGACTTTTTACATCTTTGACGTTTTCCATGAATTCCAAGCTTTCAAATATAATCCATATTCATATTTTTAATGTTTAAATCATATTTAAACATGAAGTTCTATCTTAAACTTATGACTGACAGCTATATCAAATATATTCGTCAATTTCTCTCTCTTTACCTAATTCGAACAATTCAAATTATTCCATCATAATGTTCTAAGTTGATTCCTTAAGAGCTAGCGAGGGAACCTAATGAACCTATAGATCATGGGCTCCAACGATCTAAGATTAATTGGCTAAACTTATATACTGAGGTAATCAACCTTCATTAACTAACGGGTTATTCCACTAAAATCTCGTAATTACACTCCCCTCACTATAAATATATTTGTGTCCATGTGATATAATCTTCATAAGTAAGTTAATCCTTTACAGGTTGTTCATAACCTCGGCTAGGTCAAATTACCCTTTACCCTCGAGACTATATCTTACTCCTTAAGTCCCACTGATCCACTATTAAACAATTGGTTTAAGGTCCAACCATCAAACTGATTCCCTCTCGAGCCAATGAGAGGGTGGGCCCCCTTGTTCAAGATCCAAATTCAGTTCTTAAGGAAACAACATATCTACTATCCCTAAAACAAGTAGGAGCGAATTTCGTCTTCACCCTATGTCCCTAGGTATCCACCTAGTCTTACTCCTGAAATCGAAGGTTTATTGGCTCAATGCCATTCAACTGTCCTCACCTATGTAGTTCTAAGGATAATTTCATGTGAACAAAAGTTTGTAGTTAGCTCAGGATTAAGATTACGTTATATTGGATATCTATAAACGAAATAGTCAGTTTTACAAAGTTAACTGTGTTATAACTTAAAAGTGACTATTTCATGGTTCTAGTCTTATGTAAAATCTTTACTTAGGATGTCCCCACTTTAATGTCTTTACATGAACAATTCAGGATCACATCTTTTGTACTAACTACGAAGCAGACAACATCAATAGTGTCCCTAGAATAAGGTGTCCAACTGTATCTGTATACTATAGACTATTTAGGCTATATACTCAAATTTGATCTACACTTATGTCTCTACATAAAGTTCAAGTTTACTCAATAATAGCCTTGGGTCTTTAGTTTATTGGCTTTAAAGTTATAGTATCAATAACGACTTTATTTAATAGAATATGATTACAAACTACGAGTTTTAGGACATAAATTTCAATACATCAGGGCATGTATTAGCCGAGTAAGAAACTTCAAGACAATCAGTTTGGGTTTATGCATTTTGACCCTCAGAAACAGGATCATTATCTGTAGGGACTTCTTGATGAGTTGGAACATTGTCCTTACAACCAGATTCCAAATTTTCAGAAGCAGAGAATTTTGGGTAATGTAATTTTCATTAGGAGGGTGAAAGGTACTCTCAATATTTTTAAATTGAAATGCAGGACATACGGGAGTAGGGTTCTAGGAAATGAAAGGATCAGGAACATTTTGACAATCAGGATCTTTTGATATATTTCTAACTAAACCCTTCTTTAAAAGTTGTGCCAAGCGCACTGTTGGGATTTATGTCTTAAAACTTGTAGATTGTAAATATAATTAATTTATAATTATTAATAAAGTGTTATTGTTATATTTTTAATAAATGTTATTGATTATATTATTAGGTTTGTGTCTTAATAACCCAAATCCAATAAACTAACATCCTAAGTTGTTTGATTAGTCTTGAACAGTATGTAGATACATATACGTATCAATGATTGAGATTAGCTTAAACGGTCTATAGTATAGAGATAAGGCTGGATACCTTATCCTAACAACATATAGGATAGAGCTCACTTTGTATTTAATACAAATGCAATGATCCAATGCGTTCGTGTAGATGACATGTGAATGAGGGTATCTTATGCAATGAGTTTGCATAAGACTGAACCACAACATAGTAACCACTAGATGTACCTTCATTAACTATTTTGGTTTCTATTTCATTAAAATGACCTAGGTAACTTAGTCTTAATCCTGAGTGTATTGTAAACTCCTATTTGTGAGTAATTTTTCTTTGATTTGTACGGGTGAGAGTGCCAGATCGTCGACTCAATAAGCTTATCATTCTAGGGACAAGACCAAGTGGGGATTTAGCGAAACATAATTACATAAAATGGAATTCACTCCTTTCCTACTTTAGAATAAATAGATGAGTGTTCCGGAGACACCATTTAAGGGAACACTCATCTACTTATCCTAAAGTTGGGAAGGAGTGAATTCCATCATGTGTGATTATGTTTCCAACTCCCCACTTGGTCTTGTCCCCAAAATGATAAGCATATTGAGTCGATAATCTCGCCACTCTCACCTATACAAATCCAAAGACAATCCCTCGTGAATAGGAGTTCATAATACACTCAGGATTAAGACTAAGTTACCTAGGTCATCCTAATGAAATAGAAATCCAACTAGTTAACAGAGTTACATCTAATGGTTACTATTTCATGATTCGGTCCTATACAAACTAATTATATAGGATACCCTTACTTGTATATCACCTACACGAACGTGTTTGATCATTTTGTTTGTATCAAATACAAAGTGATTCGTATCCATAGTGTTACAAGGATAAGATATCCAACCTTATCCTTATACTATAGACCCTTTAAGCTGATCTCGAACATTGGTCCCTGTATGTCTCTTCATATTATTGAAGACTTATCAAACAATTTAGAATGTTAGTTTATTGGATTTAGGTTATTAAGACAAAGCTAATAATATAATCAATAACACTTATTGAAATAATAATAATAACATTTTATCAATAAATAACAGTCAATAAATTATATTTACTATCTACGAGTTTTAGGATATAAAATCCAACATAGAACACCTAAGGCTATCATGCAATGAATCATCAGAGGTAGTAAAAACAGAGGACTTACTTCGTTCAGAGAGTCGAAGATACGGACGAAGTGGAGGAATACTTTTGAAACGTTTCCCCCATTCAAACACCACGTATGTTTGTCCGAAACTTGCTATCTTTCGATACAACTGGAGTTTGAAACATAGTTTTTCTAGTGCTTACCATTGTTCAAACCAAAGAGAAGAAAAAGATTGATGTTCAAAGTAAGAGATAGTTTCTTGAAGATGAAGCGAATGAAGATGACCATCCACGCTTCTTCTTCTAAACAATATATATATGGGTCTTCACTACTAGGCTTTCCAAATAATGGGCCTATCACATCATTATATTATTTTATTTAATTTTTTTTAAAGCCCATCAAGGTTTACATACTCTCAAGTTAGAACACAAATTCTCAAATGAGGTAGAACCAAGAGATTTTGAAAAGATATCTGCTAATTGAAGTGAAGAAGGAACATGTTTCAATTTAAGATAATTTTGTCTTCCACGAGTTCTTTAATAAAATGATGCATTATATCTATATGTTTATTTCTACTCTACTAGATTGATTTCTTGGAGATATCAATCGCAATCATATTATCACAATAGAGGGTCATGGTATCTTGTGAAATAACATATTCATGAAGCATGTGTTTCATCTAAGCCAGTTAAGTACATCCACTACATGCACCAATGTATTCAGCTTTAGAAGTTAGAAAAGAAATACAGTTTTGCTTCTTAGTGAACCATGATATTAGATTGTTTCCTAAAAAGAAACATCCATCAGACGTGTTCTTCCTATCATCACAACACCTTGTCCAATCAGCATCATAATATCAAACAAAGGTTGAATTTATATAATAAGAATACAATATACCAGAGGCGATCATTTCGTTAACATATTTTAACATTCGTTTCACAGCAGCAAGATGAGAACCTCGTGGATTAGCTTGAAAACAAGCACAAATGCCCACAACGTATGCAATATCAGGCCTGCTAGCTATTTTGCAAGAATTTATTAGTTCAAAAACATTTAGATCTACTCCATTATATATAACATTAAGAGCACGTGAATTTTCCATAAAAGCTTGCTCTTCTGCACCTGTCCAATCTACTTTAGGTTTTTTAATAGCTTTACCATCTACAGTAATCATCGGTGGATCCCAACCTGCAATAGTAGCTCTCCAAACTTTTGCATCAAGGGATTTAATAAAAGATGTCATCCAAGTTTTCCAATACGAGCAGTTTCTTCCATCAATAATTGGTGGTCGAGTTGTTGATCCGCCTTCTAGTAGCATCTAAATCGATAAAAAACCTTGCTCTGATACCAATTGAAATAAATGTGATGATCAATAATATCCGCTAGCTATATGTAAAATTTTTAACTACAGTAATAGCTATCATAACTGATGAAACAAATTACTCAGAGGAATTTGTTAACTCGGTTTAGTAAATACCACCTATGTCTAGAGAGCTTACTGTTCATATAAAAATATTATTAAGATTCAATAAAGTAACCAGTTTGTCTCAACTTAGAAGTAAACTCTTCTAATCAAAGCTACTTGATTAAGTTATAACGAAAACTTAAATAAAACAAACTCCCCCTACATATTTGATTGAATCTTATTGAAGATAAGTTTGGCTCTCCCTGAGTTTGTTGTATACAAATCAATTGTACTTGATATTCATTATAATTCTTATCACAATTGCAACATGAAATCACTTGTAGAATTCTTCAGTAATACATAGTATATCGAAGAAGGCAATTCGTCTACCTTCATGATTTATAAATCTTCAAGAGATAACTTCTCCAAGGTTGATTTTCGTCGATTCGCACACAAAATGAAGTCCGAGACTTATCTATTTAAAGATCTCAAATAAAATATCCACAACGAATTTTCTCCAAGAATATAGATAAAAGATTCCTATTTATAAAAAAAATCTTTTATCTTTAAAGATAATAATCTTTTAAAAAATCCTGTAATTATAAAAATACTTATTAATTCTTTTGACAAAAATATCCAACAATTTTAACTCCCCTCACTTCAGAACGCATAATACTTATTCTTAATTTTATAGCTTCTTTCCTTGCAATCTTTCTAATGAAAACATGTTAATCAACATGTACTTTGTTTAGCCTTAATTTATATTACAGAATGCATGCTTCACACTTATGCTTGGAAATATTTAAGAAATCTCTTAATTTAAATAGTACCATGCTTTACTTTTTTAAAATGAAAACATGCTAATCAACATATACTTTGTTTAGCCTTTCACTTAAACTTTGTTCTTAACTTATACTTGCACAGATCCTTAGTCTTTCTTAGGTATCTTACTAGTACTTAAATTTATACTTCAACACTAGTTCTTATACTTCAATAAAATATATTTATTGAAGTATTTTACTTAATTAAAACACCTTTCTTAGACTCAGGCTTTAGATCATAAATTCATTCTTAGCACTTCTTAATAAATCTCAAGCTTTTAAACCAAATCTCAAGCTTTTACTTCATCTCATGCTTGTAAATAACTTAGTTAAATTAGTAAATAAAGCATGCTTAAAATAGGATTAAAACTCATTTTCACACTCACGGATTTAAGTTAAATTCCTTAGGCTTCGTGGACTTGCTCTTTATCTTCTTGACCAGTAATTAAAAAAATAAATTCGTAATTAATCAATTTGATCCTTGAAAATTCCAAACTTTGCTAGAAAATTCTTTAAGTGTAGCCTTATAATTGTACTAAGTTTGTTAAGGAACGAATAGTGTTGTTAAGTTCCCTCAAGTTCTTAAGTGTTGCGTTCTCATATCATCAAAGCAAATTCTCATTTAAGCCTAAATTCTAAGAAGTAAGCATTATGGTGCTCTCTTAAACTGAAATTTAAGTTTCAGTAAAAGGCTACGTTAAAATTTGGGGATTTTAGCATTTCGCTAAGGAGCATTAGAGCTATTGAAATCGCATCCGCGTTCGAAACACAAAGGTGTTGCATGTTTTGGGTGTTGTCATGGCATGAGTGATATCAAAGAAAACTTCTGAAGACAAGGTTAAGCTTGTGGCATGCGATTAAGGACTGTGCGGCAAAGGAAAGATTGCACAGAATGAGTTTTACGCTAGGCTAGCTAGGCAGCATGGTGAATTTGAAGGGTATAAGTTGATGTTAGTTGCCATGTGACCAAGTGAAGCTTAGTGCTCGTTAGAGTGAATTCATAATGCCTAGCCATGCATGAGCTTAAAAAATAGCAAGCATCAAATGTTCTAAGGCAACCATGCACAAATTAGTACTTAATGTAACTTTGAGGGAGAAGTTTTCTATTTCACTCATGCATTTTTGGATAATTTCTATTGCTAAAGCTCTCAAAGTGAGATTACTTTAAGGGGTTTGACTGCTGGACAAAGAAGATGTAATCCCGAACCCTAAGAAAGTTTGCGTCTTTTGAAAGTATGGATGGTTGGGATTTGAATGAGTGAAGATTGGAAATTTACTCAAGGAACGTCTTTTAGGGTGTGTTATGGTTGTTAAAAGGAAGAAAAAATTAAGTTCAGGGTGCTAAGTTAAGTTTGGTTTTAAAGTTGAAAAAGAGGAAATTTTGGTTAAGTCAATGGGTAAGTGAGAAGGGCTTGGTAGGCGGTCAAATGAGAAGCAAATAACTTCTTAGAGAGAAGGGCTTCTAGACATTAGTAGGCAGCCAAGGCTCGTTGGTGTAGCATTGTGCAAAAAGAGATTGGGAAAATCTACAAACCATGGACCTAAGCTTGTATTTATAAGTGGAAAATAAACATATGAAATGATTTTGAATCACGTTTTAAACTTATTGTCTTAAGTACGATTTAAGTTAAATGATGTTTGAGTTATCTAATTTATGAATTTCTAAACCATGTGATTTCATTAGAGTATTTATTCAAGCATGTTTGTTAAGAAATGTTAAAGGCTGGTAAGAAAATAATTTTTATCAAGGCGTAATTATGTTTAAGGTTTGTTTAATGCAAAAGATTTCATTAACGATATGAAATATTGTTTCCAAAACAAATGATTTTATTCAAATTTGATTTAATCCAAGATATCTCAAATAGACAATTAGGGTAAGAGATAAGGGGTGTCGAGGAATTTGAAGTAAGGACACTTATTCCTACCTCTAAGGAACAAGGATTGGGGATGCCCATCTCTAGGGTCTGGAGTTGGCATTGAGTTAGGTCTACCACCTCCCAGGAGTAAATTTTTGTGTTATGATAAGAAAAATAATGATTTGATTTATTGTTTCCTTAATGTTTATCAAGTTAAAGTATGCATGTTATTGCTTATGTTTATTGTTTAAAAGGTTTATGAAATGTTGTTAAGAAAACCTATCACTCACTAGGCTCGTTTAGCTTCTACTTTCTAAAATATTTTCCACTTTCAAGGTAGAGGACGTGTTCGCGAAGCCTAATTTGCCACCATTTATCTAATGAAAGGTTTTGTCTTTCTATCGTATATGTCTTGTTGTTTTTATAGCTATGTGTTTTTGGTCTTTCAATTGTGCCAGATTTATGTGTGTTAGGTGCTACAGCAAGGTAGCGTAGGCATTGGGCACAAGGCTGGCGCCTAGGGCACGCAATTGTGAGTTTAGCCAGCATGCTTAGAGCCATGCCATGGCTTGCCTGTATGCATGTGTAGCATACCCATGACAATGTCACAGCAAGTTCAATGGCATAAAGCTAAAAATGGATATTTGAAGTTTTTATGATCTTTTAGTGGTTTCATCATATTTTCTAAATATGAGGAGATTAATATGGAATATTAATTCCTTTGTTCCAGACCAAGAAAAGAAAGGAAGAATTTCTAAGACAAAAATTTGAACAACTTTGTGGATGACAAAATGAATTTCAATGTTTGTTCTAAAACATAATTTTAAAGCTAATATTTCTGAACAAGTGGAGAATTTTGAATGATATTTTTTATTGGTTTATTAAATAATTTGCAAAGCATGGATTTAAGTATAAGTTTTAAAGCACAAGTTTATGACCTCAGTTTATGTAAATCATGATTTATAAGCTATTTCTAATCATGTCTTACAAATATGAGATTTGCAAGCTAGATTGTAATGAGATTTAGAAAAGCATCATTTTAAACTATTAAGTGATTTAAGTAAAGAAAAAATTCAATGAAGCATGTGTTCAAACTAAGATTTCAAGTATGGTTTACATAAATCTATACACGATGGTTACTCTATCTACATAAGTTATGCACGCCTATTTTACATACGAGTGTGAGGGCAATAAGGCATATGTTTCTTGTACATTAGTGAAGGGAGAAGATTACAGTTACAACTGTACCTATGGTTTGAGAGTTATGATGTGAGACATCACCTATGTTTTGTTATAGACAGGTTATAGAGTAATATACAAGCTACAATTTATGAAATAATATTTAACTGTTTGCATGTTTCAAAAACTAAAACTTTGTGCATAACTATTTAGAAAAGCATGTTTTATAAAATAGTCACTCACCGACTTTTTCAACTCATCAATTCCAAAATATTTTCTCACTTATGATCATCATGTCAAGTCTACCCTACAACTACTATTGGTGAACTGAGGTTATTTTCTGTATAGTTAATATGTGTATACATTTTGCATAAGTTAGAAGTCATGAGCCTAGATAGTAAGATTATGTTTCCACGGTATGTTAGTGCTAAATAGCTATAAGTGTTTAAGCATTCAGCTTAGTTTGTTTTAGTTAACATGCATTGTTAGGCTATTGTGTTAGATAGGTTAGTTGGTTTTTCAGGGTTGTGAACGTGTGGCAATGCTTACTAGTTCTCGCATACTCTTTTGGGGCCAGGGAAAGAGAGAGAGAGAAGGAAGGTTCTACGAGGGGTTTTGACAGTGCCCCGAGATGAAATGTTATTTATTTTTTTATTCATCGATTTATTTACTTTTAAGCTCTTTCTACTTTTGGTCTTTTTTCACATGTTTCTTTGATATAATATTCTTAAAGATGACATTGTCTTCAATCTAAATCCAATTTTTTTTTTCTTTTTGAGTTGTTACAATCAATCTCAAGAGCAACTTGATTCCCAAGAAAAGGAAGAAAGAAGTTAATCAAGTAAATGGAATATTTCTTACTCTTTACCTTTTTGTCCCTAATATTTTACCTTTTCCTTAAAGATTAAAAAAATGAAAGTAGATGCTAATTAATTTGCTAAATTTGCAGACATCATTAAAAAATTTCACATTATATTCTTTTTTTGTAGACTCATTGGAACAAATGCATGCCAAAATATGTCAAATTTATGAAAGACGACTTTTCTAGGAAGAAAATTGTTTTTGGAGAACATGGGATGGTAGCTTTGACCAAAGAGTGTAGTGCGCGACTACAAAAGAAATTGCCTCCAAAACTAAAGAACACAGGGAGTTTTATTATTCCTTGTCACCTAAGCAATATCGCAATTACTAAAATACCATGTGAGCTTAGAGCTTTAATTAATCTAATCTCTTTGTCCATTTTTAGGAAGCTTAACTTTAGAGAGGTGTAGCCTACTACGATAGCACTACAATTGACTAATAGATCATATGCATACCCTTAAGGAATCATGAGGACATCTTGGTCAAGGTAGACCAATTCATATTTTTGACGAATTTTGTGGGTGCTTGATATGGAAGAAGATCATAATATCCCTATCATTCTTGGGAGACCATTCCTAGTCATCGAACGTGCCCTCATTGATGTGCATGATGGTAAACTTACTCTTAGATTTTGTGATAAGGAGGTAACCTACGATATCTATAAACCCCTTCAATTTCAAAGATGGATGAAATGTGAAACATATGAATTTCCATATGTTTAGGTCTTCGTTCATTCTTAATTTCATGCCTAGAAATGAGTTCAATGTTCATTATCATCATTCCAGCATGCTCACCTTGTACCGCTAAGCGTAGTGTAAATAGATAGCGTAAAAATTAACATATTGTGCATAATCTTTATTGTATAGCTATACCGTATGATTTAGTTGCATAATAAGAGAATTCAGAACTTAAATTCCCTATGTTTGACCCTAGACTTACCAGGAAATCTCTCTTAACTTCACTTCACTTGGGTGATAAAGAGGAGAACTTGCATGAAATGTATATCTTTAGAAAACATCAACGCATGAATAGGAATGCACCTTTTAACACATAATCCAATTTAATAGCCTAATAATTGCTCGCTTAGAGCCTAGCATGGTAAGGTCACGATAGAAACTTATGCTTAGATATCATGCCCTAGCCAAGTTTTTGGCACTGTTACTGGGGAATTTTAATGTTTTTCATTTTTAACTTAATTTGTGCACTAATGTCATGCAGAAGTTCTATTTCAATTGAATCGTGTGCTTTAGCCGAAGAATACACGAATAGGTTTATGAGTGACGGTGAACAACCAGAATTCAGACTTGACCCTGAAATAGAATGAACTTTTAAAAGAAATAGACAAGAGAGGCAAAGGTTAAATAAAGTTGGTAACATAAATAACCATGCTGATCAAAATAACCCTACCCATCAAAATGCTTACTTGGCTCATGATTTAGATAGACCTATTAAATCATATGTTTCACCAAACGTATATGATTTCAACCTTGGAATCACGTACCCTTTTTTTGGCGAGAACGCTTGGTATGAAATTAAGCCAGTCATGTTTCAAATGATACAGAATGAGGACAATTCAGAGGACACTCAAGCAAGAATCCACACAATCACATTCGTAACTTTTATTCTATCTATGCATCTTTCAAATATGTCAGGAATATCATGAAACAAGCTGCGTTTTGCGCTGTTTTCATTCACACTCATGATTATACTAAACAATGGGCGAACTCTCTTGAACAAGGAGAAGTTTCTACATGAGATAACTTAATAAAAAATCATGAAAAATCTTTTCCCACCCATTGAGAATGCAAGAAGAAGACAAGATCTCATAACCTTCCAGCAAAGGGATAGAGAAAATTTTATTGATGTGTGGAAAAGAATCAAGAGGTTGGTAAAGGGATGTCCTCATCATGGCATTCCTGAATGTGTTATGATGGAACAGTTTTATTTTTAGTTAAATGTGGATACTTAGTAGTTTGATGATGTTGTATTTTTTGGAGGGATGTTTAGAATCTCCTATAACCAAATAAAGACGACGTTGGATGCCATGGCCAACAAAAGGCAAGAATGGTAAGGTGATGGCTTTGGCTCGTGATAAATGTCAAACCCCGTCCTGCAAACAACCCAGCTTGCGATGAAAAATGGAGCGTGACTTGAGTATCTTGAAGCATTTAAACTCCAAAACACTCAATCTTGAGGCCCCTAAGCTTTCCGTGATCACCTAGTAACCTTTTTTTTATCTTAACTTATAGATTAACAAGAACTTTTAGGCGATTTAAACATTTCAGAATAGAAATTATTCAAACTCAATATTTTATTAACTTTAAATAAGGCATTCTACAACAGTTAATACAAATTACAAAAGTACAACTCTTAAGCTTAGTAAGTAAAACACTTGGCAGCTCTTCTCGCCTAGCAAGCCCTTCACTTTTTCTCTACTCGGTCTTAACGTCGGATTCCTGGAAAATAAAGTTTAAAAACATAAGTCAACAGACTCAGTACGCACAAACTTGGTCTTAACGTCGGATTTTGGAAATTAACTTTTTGTAAACATCATTTCGTTAAACATATCAAATCACACAAATTCATACTTTCATATAAACATATCACTTCGCACAAATGCTTCATATCACATAAACACACATTACTTACCAAACATTCCTTTCACCAAGGATCCGAAATCATTCTCCAAGCTAATTCTGATCACTTTTGCATTTAGACTACTATACTAACATCATCCGAGAATATAAAGATTCATCCTTATTGCTCCAGTCGAGACATAATGCACATCTTTTATACATTGTGCAGCCTCAATTCACCATTTAACCCTTTTCACCCCATTGTGGCCTTTACTTTTTATGTGCACATAACAGTTAGTACATTGATAGGATGTAACTAATGGTTTGAACACAATTTCATAACAAGTCATGCTTTGAAACACATAAAACATACCTTAAAACATATAAGCTTTTCGTATAAATCTCTATTGGGGAATCATCTTAATAGAAATCATTAACTCAAATCAAATAAGAACTTCTAAGAAAAACTTTTAGAATAAACATTTTAAAGAAAACACTCACAACGCTTGGGAAATAAACTTCAAAAGCTTCTCTTCTTCTTCTTCTCGTGTTGACAAAATGATATCACCTCAACACTTAAATTTTTCTCTTCAAATTTCACAGAATAGTCCTCCTTAACATTATAATCTCCTCTTCTATTTATACTTCCTCCAAAATAAATTAGTCATCACTAATCTCATAGTAACTTGCCAGCTCCTACTTTCAACTTTACACATGTAAGCTTAATATTTTACTAAATCATGCTTACCCCTTAATCTTACACGTTAACCTATGTCAAATTAGATTTGACATCTTCTCGCCTCATCCTTCATCTTGCGAAACACCTTATTTGCATAAAAACAAAACTTCAAAAATCTTATTGCGTAACCTTTCTTGTGGTCTAAGCAACCTCTTCTAGCATAGACCACGCCTGAAACGCCTTTTTCAGGATAGTCAAATTTTACTTCTTATCTTAACTATGGATTGGTTGATATTTGTATCAGAATTTTGAGTATGTAGGATAGGTTCTCTGTTAGTGTGTCTATTCGATGTTAGTCATGTCACTATATGTGAATTACTCATTAGGTACCTCTTCATCACATAAATGCAGAGTCCTCATTGAGTACATGTTTTCCTACTACTTGCCCAAGTATAAGCGAAGCTATAAATTTATCTGGGTAATCCAAATTTAAACATAAGGAATTGGTATCAGATTTTAATTCTAGAATCTACTTCTCAATTAGGCGATATAAAAGAATAAACAATTAACATATGAAAGAATGAGAACTGGAAATAAGACTACTTACATGTGCCTAGAAAATCTATAAAGAGGTAAGGATGGATGTGAGATGAATATGTGAATTAACTTGTATGTGAGAATTAAAGAGCGAAAGAAGGTCTATGCATTATAACACGATTCAGCCAGGTGATAGCCTTAATGCAATATAGCTTACTCCACCATCTTATGATTAAGGCGTGCTCTTCTTGGAGTCATTAAACGTCCCACATGGTCACCTATCAGGATCCCATGACTAAGAGTGATTAGGTAAAATATGTCTACAAGTGTTCACTTATGAGACACATAGAACTTTGTGATTAAGGACAACAACCTCTCAGTGCCTAGTGTCCACACTTGTTCACCTTTCGGGATATAAATGATGGAAGTTCTCTTGCAAATGAAGAGAAAATTTTTGCTTGCACACATTAGCCACATTCTTGCTACTTACCCTCTCGGGTAATTGGCGACTTACCCTGGCCAAGTGATGAGAATAATTCAACTAACGCGATAAGACTGATAAGTGAAACTTCCTATCAATAACACATTAACTAATGAAAAGTAAAGATATGGTGGATTGAAAAGGTATAAACATGTAATATATATATATAAAGAATGTAGGCCTTTGGCCATGGTACAATATAAATAGTATAAATATTATATAGAGAACAAAAAGATGGAATACAGAAGAATCAGAAAGAATACAATTCAGGGGGAACGGGGACATGAACTTCTCTTTATCCAGATTCTAAGTTCTCACTTACAGAATGACCGAAGAAGAAGAAGAAACATTTTACAGTCAGTGAAAAGACTATTCCTTTCTGTCCTTCTCTCTCTAGACCTTGACCCATACAGGCCTCATTTGGCTTGATGGGGATAAAGTCTTTTTATAAGTAACTTTCGGCAAGAAACTTCTATTCTTTTAAGATTCTCAATGTCGATTGCAGCCTTGTGAAGGTACATCAACTTTAACAACCATCCTTATCGTCTATTAAATCATCCTCATAGGATGAGGTGGTTCTTCGCCTAGAGGTGTTAGTCACCAAACGAGTTCCCATCGTGTAGCCTTTACATGAGTTGTCTGTTGTGATTCACTAGCTTCTTCCTTTCCACCTATCTTGTGTTAAGACATGGAAATTGCGTAAGACAGGCATAATACCTATGTAAGATGTATTTCTAAATACTTATGTAATTACAATATAATCTACGCGTTCTGATCATCTTCTTATGCGTTTTAACCTTATTATTCTAATAAAAGAGATTATGATAACAAATATTTATACACGTTATCACACCCTTAAATTTAGAATAATATGTGTCCTCAAGCATCACTCTGTATTATACTTGTCTCCAAGCACCATTCCTCCTTAAAGATTTACGTTCCTCTTTGCGTTTCTAAATTTCTTAAAATGCAAGCAAGTTTTATTCATTATTTAGGATTTACTCTCGTCTCGTACTTCTTGCTATGAAAATATTTCTAAGTGCAGAATGCGGCAAGCTTAATACTTGAAATACTCTTGTTCATTTCCCATAGTAAATCTTACTTTAAGAATCATAAATGGCTAAATTTTTTTAATGTTTTTTGTTATATTTACTTCTGGCTTTGTGTTGAGTGGAAAATCATAGGTACTCTATGAGTCTGTTTCTCTCCTGAACTATAACTCTTATTGCCTCTTATTACTCAACTCTCTGATTTTTACTTTTGAAGCTTTGTTTCTTTATTTTTACAAGAGGATGCAACATAGGAGTTGTCATTTTAGTTGATTGAAAGAATACAAAAAAATTTTAAAAATTTTCACCCTTTTTGCTTTGTTTCAACTTTTGTTAAAACGACTTGTTTTTTAACGCCTTAAGAGAATTTTTAAAAAGTTTCAAAAGCTTTAGTGCAAACCTCGCACAACCCCAAATTTAGAGGTTGGTAATGTCCTTATTGTTAAGAATGAATGGTAAGATTATTCATGGAAAAATTTTGCAAAAGAGGTTTGAGGTAAACCTTGCTCACCTAATAAACTCTAGAAATCTTTCCTAAGTAAGGTTCCTTAGCAAGTTAAACACCTAAACATCAAATAAAACTTTATTTCACATAATTTATTTCATTGAAGTATTATTGAAACACGTAAAAAAATTAAAATACTAAAAAGCAAGGAGTCAAGTTTGAGACAAGAAAGATTAAAGCAAAAGAATTATATCAAAAGTTGTGACTTGTATTATAAAGAACATAAGTAATAAGAAATAAAATTTACATAAGTACTTGAAAAAAAAATACTAATTGATGACGCTTAGCATATCCTTATTAAAATTATGATAGTAAAGGAGGTCTCTGTGCAAATGGTTCTGGTGGAGTTATCCTCACTTGTGTTGTCGAGTTAAAATGCGTTGTAGGATTTGCTAAGGTCAGAATACACGATTAAGGTTTGTTTGAGAGAGTTGAGAGTCGAGAGCGTTGGGGATTTGGAATGATGAGGAGGTTTATTTGTCCTTGGAGGTGGTAAATTGTAACGTAGAGGTCAAAGTAGTGGATATGCAACAAGATGTCCTTGGATTTCTCAGCCTTACAGGATTGTCCTCTCTTCGATCCTAAGAATTCCTTCTCGTCTTGTCTTCAATTGTCATCACATCCCTTTCTTCAACCCCTTCATATTCTTAATTGACTTTGGGGTATTTAATTTACCTTTTATTATATGGATGGTGATTAAGGTCCCAATTTTCCTTTTTTTCCTTCCATCTACGTGTGCTCTCAAGCGCTTTTTGCTTGTATTTTTCTTCTTCCCTTCTTGCGAATTGTCACTTCCTCCTACGATAGATTATTTCTGTCTCTTTCTTTCTCAAACTCCTCGGTCGCTTCCTCATCAACTTTTATCTCAAACTCTATTTTTTCATTTCTTCTTATATGGTCCTAAATTTCTTTAGATAGACTTTCTTGGGTCCTTTTTGCTAAGCTTTTAAAATCAACCTTAAGAGAGGAAGTGTTTTCCAGTGAAAGATCACTATTCTCCTTCCTTGCCTTGCTGATTCACCTTTTCTTTTTTCCTCTTCTTTTCTTCTCGTTACATTTTCTTTTATTCCTTTCTATCTTTTAAATTTCTTGTGTTTCTTCTCTTACATTTCCTTTTATTGTGTTTCTTCTCTTACATTTCCTTTTCTTGTGTTTCTTCTCTTACATTTCCTTAAGCAAGGAAGTGTTTTCCAGTGAAAGATCACTATTCTCCTTCCTTGCCTTGCTGATTCACCTTTTCTTTTTTCCTCTTCTTTTCTTCTCGTTACATTTTCTTTTATTCCTTTCTATCTTGTAACTTTCTTGTGTTTCTTCTCTTACATTTCCTTTTATTCCTTTATTTTCTCCCTCAGTCTTCTCCAACCTATCTCACCTGCCTTCATCCTTTGTAAAATTGTCATATAATGCACGTAGAGGTGGGTTACTTGATTCTCAGAGATTTCTATTCTTATGAGGGATTTGGTAAGAGAAGTATTTCTTTGTGAAAGATAGAAGGAATAACTTGAAGAAACAGAAAAAAAAAAGAACTTTTAGGATGATAGTGATTTGAAGGAGATAGCAACTTTTGGTTTTGGGACATTCGTGTTTGGCTAAATGTTGAGATCTAGGATTGAACATAAGGAATTGATTCAAGACATTAGTTCTAGGAATTACTTATCATTTAGGGGTTATAAAAGAATTAATGAAATAAAGTATAAAACAATCAAAACCAGGAATAAAACTACTTATGCACGCCGAGAGAATTTGTAAAGGGAATGAATGGATGCAAAATGGAATTATGGACTAACTTGTATGTGAGAAAAAGGTGGAGGAAAGTCTACGCATTATTAGGCTGTTAAGCAATGCAAGAGCTTTAATGCGATATAACTTACATAATATTCTCATGATAAGGCGACCTTCACTTGAAGTGTTTAGACTCCACATTTGCTCACCTTTTGGGATGCAAATGACTGTGCTTGGTTAGACAAGATATATCTAGAACAATTCACTTATAATACTTATAAAACTTCTCGTTTAAGGATAGTAACCTCTCAACGCCTAATGTCTGTACTTGTTCACCTTTTGGCATACAAATGTTGAAAGTTATCTCGCCAAGGTGGAGTTTGTTACCAAATTCCTCCTTGTGCACATTAGTCTTATCCTTGCTACTTTCCCTCTCGGGTAGTTGGTGATTGACGTTGGCCAAGCATTGAATATAGTTCAACTAATGCGATAAGAATTATAAGCTAGACCTCTTATTAAGAACTTATCACAAACCTAACTACTAATAACATATTGACAAGTGAGACGTCAAGAAATGATGGATTGAAAAGGTATAAACATGTAATATATATAAAGAATGTAGGCCTTAGGCCATTGTACAATATGAACAACATATATTACAAAGAAGTACAAAAATGGAGAGAAAAGAGAGTGAAAAAATATTACAAGTTAGCGGACAACGGAAGTATGGATTCTTCCCCTCTTAGAAGCCACGCTCTTGCTTTTATAATTGATTGGAGAAGAAGAAGAAGACATTTATAAATGACAAAAAGGCTACTCCTTTTCGCCACTCTTTCTCTAAGGATTGATTTATTTTGGCCTTTGTCCCATACAAGCGTTCAGTTGGCCCATTCAGGCCCCCCTTTGGTCCATTCAAACCTCCTCATCTTGGTGGAGATGAAGTATTTTTATAAGCAACTTTTGGCGAAAAACTTTTATTCTTCTAAGATTGTCAACATTGATTGCAGCCTCGTGAAGTCACATAAACTTCAACTACCATTCTTGTCTTCTAGTAAGCCTTCCTCGCATGATGATGTGGTTCCTCGTCTGGAAATGTTATTCATAAGACGAGTTCCCATTACGTGGCCTTCAGGCGATATGTTTCCTGCGATTCACTAGCTTCTTCCTTCCTACTTATTTTGCGTTCGAACATTGTAATCATGTAAAACAGACATGATATTTATGTAAGATATATTTCTAAATACTTATGAACTCACAATATAAGTTACGTATTTTGATCCTCTTCAATTGCATTTTGGTCTCATTATTCTAATAAAAGGAGCTAAAATAACATATATTTATACATGTTATCATACCCCCAAATTTATAATAATGCTTGTCCTCAAGCATCACTTCACATTATGCTTGTCCTCAAGCATATTTCCTCCTTAAAGACTCACATTTCCCTTTGCTTTTATACACTTCTCAAAATGCAAGCAAGTTTTATTCGTTATTCAGGGTTTACTCTCATCATGTACTTCTTGCTATGAAAACATTTCTAAGTTCAAAATGCCGCAAGCTTAGTACTCAAAATATCCTTGTTCTTTCTCCACAGTAAATCTTATTTTCATATTCAAAACTGCTAAATTTTTTGAAATTTTTTTATCCTTTTATTTGGTGAAAGAATGCTTTTATTATATTTATATTAGGTTTTCCGTTGAGTGGAAAGTCCTGGGTACTTTATGAGTTCGTTTCTCTCCTCAACTGTAACTTGTATTGTCTTTTATTATTCAACTCTTTGAATTTTTATTTTTCAAGCTTTGCTTCTTTATTTTTGCGAGAGGAGGCAATATAGGAGTTGTTATTTTTAATTAAATACAAAATTACCAAATTTAACATCAGATTTTTGACAAAGATTTAACTTTTGTTAAAATGGCTTTTTTTTAACGCCTTAAGGGCATTTCCAAAAGATTTCAAAATTTTAACGCGGATCTCGCACACCCCCAATTTAGAGGAGGCAGTGTCCTCATTGCTAAAAGTAAATCATAAGATTATTCGCAAAAAAATTTTACAAAAGAGGTTTAAGGTAAATCTTGCTGGCCTAATAAAATAGAGAAATATTTTCTACGGTTCCTTAACAAGTTAAATGCATAAATAATGAATGAAACTTTATTTTGGATAATTTAGTTCATTGAAGTTTTATTGAATTGCGAAGAAAATTGAGAATACTAAAAGGTGGGGAGCCAAGCTTGCGACAAGAAAGATTAAATGCAAATGAATTATATCCTAAGTTGTCATTTGTATTGTAAATAGAACAACTATCAGGTCACTAATCTTGCCATCCTTCATCTTTTGTAAACTTGTCGCACAATGAGGTGAGAAGGTGGGTCACTTGGGTCACAGGACCTGGTAGTCTTATGAGGGGTTTTTTAAGGGAAGTATTTCTAGGTGATAGATAAAAGGATTAACTTGTCGAACTACGAGAATACTTTTTGAAATGGTCGTGATTTGAAAGATATGGCAGTTTATGATTTCGTGACATGTTGTATTTGGTTAAATACTGAGATTTCGAGCTTTGGAAGGTTTAAATAGGTGCTCTTAACTAGAGTTAAAGGTTTGGTTACTGTTCGTTTAAGGTCATGTCGTAGTAAATGTGGCATGATAAACCTGACAGACCACTCATGGCTCGAGGTACGGTGCACTCATTTCATCTTGGAAATTTAAGAACTTTATGAATGACAAGATGCTCCCTATTTCCTAAAACCCTAACGCTTTCCAATAAGACCTAAACTCAGCTTTATAATGAAAAAATATCAAATACTAATGCATTTGACTCAATCCTTCACGTAAACTAACTTCATCTTAATTGTCTTATCACATAAGCCTATAACTTCACGGTTTACCGCACAATCCTCCAATGTAAGACTAAAGGATATACAAAACTCAAATATCAAAATGATTTACATGTATACTAATACTTACAGAGGTATAAAAGTATATGTATGTACAAAAAAATAGGGGTGCAATTCTAGAAAAAAAATGGAAGAGTTATACATTATAGATACACCCATGTGTTCAAGTTCTTTGATAAGAAAGAGTTGTGGTATTATCACTGATGCTCCGCATAGATTTTCTGATCTCATCGTTCTGAACTTCAAAGATCACTTGCAACATGACTTTTTGTATCTTGATTATTCACTACAACATGCCTATTCTCCCAATCATTCATCACAATGTCCAAACGATCTTTCTTGGTTCTTACTGCATAGCTAATTGAAACATGCCTTTTTGCTAGCTCTGCGCGAAGACACTTTCTTTTACGACTTCATAGAGATTCTCATCTTTATTTGTGACTAACCACATCCATTGATATTCCTCTTAGCCATCCACTAAAAGATACACTGACCCTAGGGTTGGTTCAAGCAATCACAGATTACTCTGGTACCATAAATCTCTTTGCGTTATTTTCAGCTAATTGCGTGATTCACCAAGATCAAATGCTTTGTCCAAAATTACACAAGATGGAGACATCATTTAAGGGAACATTCATCTACTTACCCTAAAGTACGGAAGGATTGATTTCCATCTTGTGTAATTATGTTTTCAGCTTTCCTCTTGATCTTGTCTCCAAAATGATAAGCTTATTGAGTTGGTGATTTGATTACTTTCACTCGTACAAGTCAAAGGACAATCCCTCACGAACAAGAGCTTGTTGGAATTTATGTCCTAAAACTCGTAGATTGTAAATATAATCCATTGACCGTTATTAATAAAGTGTTATTATTGT
>JBBPDI010000004.1:7157535-7183469 GCA_037974545.1 Cucumis variabilis
ATATCATACCCAACATCCATACTAAATCCCTTACCTCTATTCAAGTTTTCCAATCAAACAAATTCCAATAGTCCAACCCTAAACATAAATAACATAAATCAACATCTTTCTACATAATGTTATTCATTAAATTTACCTTCTATGAAAGTTCCACAACTTACCCAAGGAGTGGAGAATCGAACTCCAACGAAGCTTATTGTAAAATCCAAGAAACTCAAGCGCTATCTTCAACCTAAGGTCGAACAACGATCAATAATTAATCCAACCATATTACTTGAATTTTTTTTGGACACCACTACCACCCATAATTTTATCCTTACCTAAATTCTTTTCACCCAAAAATCCACACAAGTTAAGAGCGGCAGTGGCGTACGAGCGAAAATCAAAACAATGTGCAGTAGACTTGGTGGCTAGCTTAGAGGAAAAGCTTGGCTTGGTTTGTGCTGGGAGAAGCGGTGCGTGGCTCACGGGCAGCTTGTGCAAAGACCAAATGGCACAGATTTGTGGACGACTCGATCGGATGAGACGGACAGAGGAGAGCAGTGGCATTGATGGAGAGCAGCGAATAGTCACCGCGACAGTTGGCTGTCGAACATCACGAGCAGAGACCAAGCCCGTGCAATAAGGCCACGACCCGAATTGGCCCTTCGACTTTAAACTCAACGAAACTACAACGGTTCAGTATGAAAGGCAGTCGATGTGAGGTTGGAGAGTGGCGGTGGTCGCAGATCTGAACGAAGAAGAGAAGAGGGACGACCAGTTGGATTAGGGTAGGGGAAGAAAGAAAAGAAGAAGAAGGTGGAGGGGGTGGCGCGAGAAGGAGAGGGAATTTTTTTTATAAATAAAATAATAATAATAATAATAATAATAATAATACTTATTATTATTATTTACCTTTCCAATTTCTTTTTCCTTCTTCAATTATTTCCTTCTTAATAGAAAACTTTTCTTTTCCACCCCAAGTATAATAGAATAACACCCAAAATTTAAAATCTTTAAATAACAAGGAAAATTAATTACAATAGGTAAAAAAAAAATATACCTTAGAGTTCGGGGTGTTACACAATCAGTATGTAGAGGATGCGTTCCGAGTGGAGGCATGACACACACATGGCAGCAAATAACTAGTTTAGGCTTGTTAACTATATTTGAAGCCTAAAAAACGTTGAAAAAATTCTTGATTTTTGTTTTAAAAAAAAAACATACCTTTTGAGAGCTTATTTCAATTTTTTTTCTCTTTTTTGAGCTTCACATTTTGTATTTTTCGTAGCCATTAAAGAGACTTATTTGTAAAACCTTGTTTTAATAAATAATGAAGCTTAGATTTGTGTATCCGATTTTGAAGAGAATATTTGCCATCTTGTTCATCTCAAAATTTATTATCAGGGTTGCGGATATGACAAAAATTATTGTAACAGTTTGATCCTTAACTATGGAAAGGATCAAGTTCGTTCGTGCTCCTTGTAAAAGAAAACATTGTAGTGATTTTACTCTAAAATATGGAAAGAGCCAAGTTTCTAGTGAAGTGCCCAAGAGGAGCTTGGGAAGTGAAGTAGGCCGGTTGTGCCAATACTCTACCACCCAGTCATTTAATTTTGCAATTAACTTGTTAGTATATTTTATTGCTTGAAATTAATTGTAAGTTTTATTCTTCAATTTAATTTCTCATATCTATAATGAATTTGTATATTATGACATCTTTTTCATGTCAAATATAGGCCATTCGTGACAGTTTTTTATAAAATTAAATTGTCATGAATTCGTATATTCCTCAATTACTACAGTTTTTCATTGTTCTTCTTGTCGCTATTCAATTACACTAATAATTTCAATGACAATAATGTTTTAATACATCACACCCATATGGAAACAAATAGTGGACACTTTAATATATGTACGCTATAATACACTTTCTAATATTCGTACACCTTTTAAAAGGTAGTTTACATAAAAAAAAATAAACATTAAGATCTTTAGATACCAAGAAACCTAACATCATTACATTGGAACCATGATTTTTCTACCAACCATACAAAAAGTCCTATATCAATCCATTGCTCCATGTTGGCTTCACTGCTCCAATAAATTCTTCCAAACCTAGTAAGAAAATAAAATCTCATTTTAGAGTAAGAACATCATCTAAAAGAAGGTTCTATTTAAAACTAATTAATACACAGAAGAGAACAACAATCATAGCTTCAATTATAACATTATTAATCAAGTATGAAACAATTTACAAGTACATAAAAAACAATAGTGAAATTATAGGAGAATAACTAAAGTGCCAAAACTTGGAAATTGACCCATGTAAACTTTCCAAAGTAGTAAAACCAAATCTATCTTTTTTTAAAAGAAGAAATGAGTAGGTATGAAAGCATGGTAAAGTTGAAAATACAGAAAATAAAAAGAAAGTTACAAATATATTCCCATGTAAAACTGTCCAATTCCAAACCCCTCAGACGCATCGTGGAACGCAACCCAAGCCACGCCGTCTCTTCCATCGTGAAATCGTGTTCCTTCTTCGATCGTTGGCGTTTTAACCAAGTCTCTGTTGCCTTCTGTTCACGATCAACATAGCTCAGCTGCGCCCCTAATCAGAGATCGTCCGCCATTCGTATGCGTAGACTTCCAGCCAACTCAAGTTGATCCTTCATTCTTCTCGTAAGCCACACGCGTCCAAGCCGCGTTAGTCCTAGTCGAGGATCCTTCACCGAGCCACATCCGAGTCACGTCTGAGCCACTCCTTAGACAAGCCACGTGGCCTAGCCAAGGATTCTTCACCCGAGCCAAGCCTTTCTGTTCCTCTTTGCACGAGCCATTCTTGAGCCACATCTCCAATTGAGTCGAACTGATCTTCCTAGTCAAGCCGTATGCTCTCCTTCAATTGGTTATTTAGCCATTCACCTTGGAAACCTTATTTTTAGAGAAGTTTGGTAAGTTTTTATGGGTTTGGTATCCCCATCCAATACTTATTGTCTCAAGTAATCTAAGTCAATAAATTGAGTTGTGGATTTAAGGTGGAATGTTATTTTTACTTGAAGGTTGATTATTTTGTTGGAAGTTTGGAACTGTGAAATTTCTCATTTATGGTTGTGTTGGATTCAACCTTAGACTTGGGGTAAGTATGGTTAAGTTTGGATGTCTGATTAATAAACAAATGAGTGATAGTTTCAGAATTATTAATTTTGTGTATGTGTTCAAGTTTAGAACTGCAATCGGGAAATACCGACTTTGAAGCTGCATGTATGTTCTGTATTGTTCAGTGGTTTAACTAAGAGAGATACAACATGATTATTTGAGATAACCTTATAATTGGTTACTTCAGTAACCATTTTATTAATTGAAATACAGTGTCATTGATGCATGATATGATGAAATATGTTATTTTTTAGTTGTGTCTGACTGAGCTAAGATGTTGATGTTTTATTAAGCATGTATAGGCCATAGTGTTCTGTTAGATCTGCCTGTTAGAGTTGTACCTTATGGGGATCCCTCCGGGTCACCACTTATGTATGCCTGTGTGGCTAGTTGAGATGTGATTCGATGGAATCACTTATAGCCCGACTCTCTTTTAAGGTGATTCCTTCGGGTTCACCCAGAGTCCAAATGTGTCCCGATGAGATTACTGGATAGTGTGTATTCGGGAGCACAATAGTATGTTGTACTTTGTTACAGGACTCTAACGAGAGGCTAACAAACAAATAGTGAGACTAACAGTGGGTCTTTTACTGAGTATAAATTTATACTCACTCTTTTAAATGTTTAATTTTTCAGGTAATGGTAGAGGGAAGGGCAAGCTGACGAATGATAAGAAGTGACCGTGGATTGCCATAGGGAGTAGTTCAGTTTTCTTCCACACTTATATTTTAGTAATTATGTTTTCAAAGGTTTATTTCAAAACTCGGGTTTAATTATTTTAAGTATTTCTTCTATTTTAAAAGGGCCCAAACTAGTATGTTATTTAATTAATTATTTCATTTTTCCTCTTTATATATATTTTATTATTATTTTAGCTAAATATTTAGAATGTTTAATTAAATTTTACTACTTTCTTGTTTTTTTTAAATCTATGTTATTTAAATGATAATGACTCTAGCTTAGTAGAGAAGTTGGGTCGTTACAATAAAGAATTGCAATAAAATGGAATTACAATAAGTGGAAATGCAATAAATATATATACTTGTTGTACTGAACAATAAGCGTACTCATCACAAATATTACATCATGTACGCATCGAGACATGCAGTACATGTTGGCTGCATTGAGGAGAAATCTCTCAGCAACTCAATCATTATGTAACATTTCCTTCTCACACCGAAGACCTCGACGGGCATGGTTATTTGAATAGGCGACCCCATATGCTCAACTAATCTTACCTAACACCGAAGGGTCACTGGAACACGCTCATATGTTGTGCTCAATAATGTGGGCGGATCCTTTCTCAAACTCGTCGTCTCCTGGTAACACAAAGATTACAACTAGTGTTAGCATTAATTGATGCATGGAATAGCAACGCAAGAAGACACATTATCTTCTCATTCTCGGTGATGACAAGATGTAATGGTCACATTAAGTGTGAACCCACTTTCTGTGACATTTTAGTGAGTCATTTCTTCATCGGGATGGGAATTGCACATTCATCATCCAAGACAAGATCAACTAACACCTTCATGTTGTCATCGTAACCTTCTAAATCAAATATTGTCCCATGGGAAATGATATTATCATGAGTTTCAAATGCCAACATACATGGAGTTCCAACCTATGTAGAAGTATTTGTTAAATACATGTATGTAGATGTAGATATAATAAATAATCACACAACACTTTAGAATCGTGAACTATGATTAAAACTAACATTCATTTGATTTGATCTCACATCCACCACATTCTCTTCTTCCCCTTCCACATTAACCTTTAGTAAAGAAATCGTCTTGTCAAGATAATATGCAAACTAAACATCTAACTTTAAGGATTAAGAGTTTGTAAAAAATATACCTCCATTTCTTTCTCGACTTCGACCACCTAAGTTGCGACTTTTTTTGGTTCTTAATTAGTGGCTACATCTTCAACCTCATTATCTGAATTCCCTTTTAGTGATGGTGTTCCTCTTGAACACATACTACATTTGTAACACCCCGAATTTTGAGGTACTTTATTTTAATCAAATGCCTTTTTATTTAAAGTTTTTTTTCTAAAATTGTTGGGTGCTATTTTATTACATGTAATTTGGAAGAGAAATTCATTTAATAAGAAGGAAAGGATTGAAGGAGTTAAAAGGAGTTGGAAAGGTACTACAAATAATAAAAAAATAATAATAATAATATATTATTATTTTATTATTATATTAATTAAAAAAAAGAAAAAGAAATTGAAATTTCTTTTCTCTTCTTCTTCCTCGCACAGTCGACACCTCCCCTTCAAATTTTTCTTCTTCTTCTTCTGCCCTACCATGTAGCTGCCGCCCCTAATCTCCGCCGTCGTTCTTCGTTTTGACTGGTCACACCACGACGCAATGGATCCAGCCACCGTGATGTTTGTCCCTCTCTGTTCTCGTGGTCGAGCTGAAGCAGCAGTGTTTGTTTGTGATCGAAGCTCCATCGTTGTACCTGCTGTCAACACGTCCTCGTCCTACCGATGACCGCTACGGTGACTGTTGCCGCTCTCTGTTGCACTTCCTTGGCATAACTTCCACGATCGAGCCACCCACACCCTTCGTCCCAATCTGCTTCCTTTTCACAAATCACCGTCGTTGCACGACTCTCCACCTTCCAACACGAAGTGTAAGCCGTTTCGCCTCATTTTGTTTCAGTACGATTTTGTATTTAGATTCGATCACTACTGCCTCTTTTCTACTGTGTAATCGTAGTGGTTTTATTGGTAACAAATTAAGTTTGGGTTATATTTGTTCGATGTTGTTTAAACGTTGTGGATGGAATAATGGACTGAATTGTTAATTGGTTCTTGAAGGTGTTGAAGTTAACGTTGGGTCCCTAGAATTCACAATCGAATTGTGATTTGTTGGAGTTCGGTTCATTAAATTCTTGGTAAGCTAGAATTTACCTTGAGGGAATTTAATTGGGAGTTTATATCATGGAAATAATGAAGTCCGTATCCTTGATTAGGTGTCTTTCGTTGGATATAGTTGCTCGAGGGATTTGAGTTACTTTGAGGTAAGCGACTTTCTACTAGACTCACTTATAGCTTAATTGTGATGAATGGTGATGTTATATTTGAATTGAGAGAGAATGATGGTTGTGACATATTTATGGATGTAAACTTAAGGTGTATTTTATGTTATGTTCGATTAAGAAAAATACATATACCTATGTATGGTTAGATGTGGTCTGGGTACTTGAAGCTATAGGTATTATGTATGGTTTGGTGTAGACTGAGTTTTGCGTGCTTGAAGTGACTGACTAGATTATGTATATATTACTCAT
The DNA here is from genome assembly GCA_037974545.1 of Cucumis variabilis. Lineage (NCBI taxonomy): Eukaryota > Viridiplantae > Streptophyta > Magnoliopsida > Cucurbitales > Cucurbitaceae > Cucumis > Cucumis variabilis. The sequence continues at coordinate 7,163,979 of JBBPDI010000004.1, forward strand.
TTGGATATTGATTTACTGTAATTCATTGATGGTTCTTGTAGGGGTAGATTTTAAATGGTGGGTTTCTTTTTGTTAGACTGAATGTATGAAATGTTGTTGGTTGTGTTCTTTTAACCTGAGGAGACGGTTTGGTTGTGTACCTGTAGAACGAGAGGGAAGTTATAATTATTTAGTTTGTCGATCGATGTATTGATAGATTCTGACTGACCTTGGGTTAAATTAGAATAAGACGACTGTTAGAGGTTATGAAAAGAGTTATGTGATGAAAAATGTTTCACTGTATTGAGAATGACCGTTAAAAGAAAAGATTGGACTGAGGGAAAAAATTATTAGCTATTCTATTGTGTAGTTACCTTGCAGGTGTCCTACGGGATCACCACTAGATTGATTATGCGTCCTTTGGGGCGTTAGACTGATTGTGTGTATTCTACGGGATCACAAGATTGTGACTGTGCAGGGTACTCCATTAGGGAGCTAATAATTTATTTTTCCCCTAACGAGACCAGTAGTGGGTCTCTTACTGAGTATGTTGTACTCACCCTTTTTATGTTTAACTTTTCAGGCAAAGATAACAAAGGAGGCAGACCGGCAAGAGGCAAGAAGGAGGCGTGATTGCCATAGGGATTGTCGTTCAAAATACTTTTGCCTATGTTTTGTTGCTTTCTGTAGAACTTGAGACTGTTTAGGAAACTTTTATGAGTGAACAGATGTTTATGAATTTTGTTTTACAACTGTATTTCTAAAATTTTGGTTGATTTAAAATAGGGCCCGACCAAATATTTTGATGTTATTTTATTTTATGAATTTTGTCAAGACTCATGTTTAATAAAAGTGTTTTTCTTTTTAAAGTAGTGACCACAGTCTTGTTCCAATTAGTTGGGTCATTACAACATTGTTCTTTTTCGTCTCCTACACTACCCTCACCTTTTTTCTTTTTACTAGCTCTACTTCTAACTCTTTAATTCTTTTCACCATTCCATCCCGTTCTTCATACACTATCTTCTTCTCGTTACTTTGCTTCGATTTTGAAGCTGTTGGGGTGTTGAAATACTTTTTCTTGGTGACGTACTTCCCTACTCCTCAAACTATTCTCGATCGATCTTTTGGACCCAATGCCTGAGTTAGTACATTGTCACCACTTAATAAATCACGTGCCATTTGGTTGACTAATAGTTTGTCCTAATGAAGTAGGAAAAATTGAAATTATTAGTTGCGCAACAATGCAAAAATATTACGAAAAGTTGGACAACGTCCTTCGTCTCTTTGTTTACAAATTCTCCCTTATGATCTAAACGCACATGTTACCGCACGACTGATCGATCAATTTTATCAGACAAAGAAGACACACTCTATATAAAGAATAGATGTTATATAAATAACAAAAATATTATAGAAATAGATGTTTACTACTTGAATAACTAAATTTGATAAAATTTGTGACTTACCGTCTCCTCAATCAGATTGGCATACCCCTTTCTAGATGTACGATGGTTGTATTTGTTTTGCTTCCTTTTCAATTTCGCCTCTTTACTCTTTTTCTTTAGAAAAAATTATATCAACTTAATGAAATTAGCATAGACAGGTAAGAAAGTGTAAATATAGTCTAAGAAATGGTTTAAATATTAATAATCACTTCAAAATCTTCCTTCAAACATGAAGCGATAAAATCAACCGAATGATTTTGATCGATGAATGAGTACTAAGCTCATGGATGTTTTAACTTCTCTAAATTGTCCTTAAATGGTAGTATGTACGTCGTTGTCAATCTGGACTTAAATCCATGAAAGCATACTCCCGCATTTTGAAGGACACTTTTCTTCGACTTTGGGTCAAGAACGAAGCCAACCTACAATGTGAAAAATAGATTCGAAATATTCTATTCGATCCACTATAAATTTTATTATACTTAGAATGACTTAGAAGGGTTTTTACCTCAATAAGTTCTAAGATCTTGTCATTCATCTCTTTGGGAACCGCAGGCCAACTAGAAATTGTAAGAAAGAAAAAGAATGCTAGTATCACTACAAGAATTTTCGTCTTTACTGACGCAAGAAAAAGTGGGCAGTTCTTATGAAAAACGTGGACAAAGCTTCTGTCGATGCTTTTTTTTGCGTGGGCATCCTGCATCGCGAAACACTATCGTCTTTTCTTTTGCCCACGTTTTTTATGTTTCGTCGTCGACAGAAATACCCACACAAATTAAAATCGTGGGCATAAAAGATATTTCTAGCCATGAAAAAAATGTCGGCAAAAATGTATTTTTGCCTACGATCATCATTCCATCGACAAAAATATATTTTCTGGGCACGAAAAAAACATCCGCAGCAAGATATTTTTACCCATGATTATCATCACAACGAAAAAAATAAACTTTTTGCCCACGTTGTTTCGTGGGCAAAAACTATTTCTGCCCACGAAAAGATTTTTGTCGGCAAAAAAAAATTCTCCTCACGCTACATTTGTTTTTAATAATATTTGTTTCTTTTTTGCCCATGCATCGAACGTCGCCAGAGCTTTCTAATTGCCAACATATTCTAGCCACACAAAGAACGTGACAAAAATGATTTTAATTTTTCACATTTATTATTAATATTGTATGCTTCTAAATAAAATTTCAAATATAGAATCAATTTCCTGCCTATGAGAAAATATATTGAACACTACAAACAAAAAATTAAAAATAAAAAATATTTACAACCATTATATTTTTTTCAAAATATGACAATACATAATTCAATATTCAGTCATAATATGACAAACAATCATTATCTAGTGTGCCAAGGTTCATGAGCTATATTAAATTTCAGTTTGGCATAACAAAATGAACAAAGAAAATATTACATACATAAAAAATGGTTCAGCCAGTCAGAAAGTCTTTATTCCTCGCTCCTTCAAACTAGATAAACCTGAAAAAGGTACATTAAAATGAATAAGTCATATTTTAATGTGAAGGTTCAAATTAAACAACATGCATGCCCTATGTTAGGTAGATAACTTCAAATGTTTACATGTCTAAATTACGCAGCATAGCATTTACAAGAAACCAAGTCTAAAATTTCAATTATAAGGCATGTACACAAAAGCATTATTTCAAGTACCTAATGACCAACTATTTGCATAGCAACATTTCATTCTAAGGTTTTGTGGGATATCATTCTCATGTGGAGATAAGAGATTAGCTTAAAAAGAAAAATTAAAACACTCGAATTACGTGTTCGAAGTATTTTCTAATTCCATAGCAACCAAAATCAAGAGCTAACTCAATTTCTTGTTTGAATAGATAACTTATGTTTGTGTCAAAAGATTGAATACGAAGTGAGGTATTAGTCTAAGTATGACTTGTTCTTTTTTCTTTTTTTTGACAAAATCAACAACTTTCATTGTAAAGAGAAACTGAAAGAATACACGAATATATATATATATATATAAAGCCCAGTTAGCTACCAAAATGGAAAGAAATTAGAAGTACCTCATCACAAAGAAGCTCTAAAACCAAAATTTTCCTTGAACTCCATCCAACCATTTTTACACTTTTGCTTAAGCCATTAAATGTCAATCTGCCATTTGTAAATATCTAAAATAAACCATCATTTTACTAAGCAAAATTCTCAATATTTAATTGCAAGATATGAGATTAAAGAGAAAAATTATAAATACACATCATTGTTTTTATAACATTAGTCGGTCCGTCCTTTATCTTTTAAAATGCTGTTCTATTTAGTCCTACAACTTTTAAAAAAGTTTCCATTAGGTCCCTAATTTTTTACCAAAGGAAAGAAAAGTTGTAACAGTCATGAAAACGACTTAGATGAAATGGATAAGCCATTTGTTTTAGAGCTTTGTAAATGGTGTTTGATGAGAATGTTTGTGCTTAACCTGAATCATTCCAAACACAAGAAGAATCAAAGAGCTCCAAACAAGAATGGACCAGGGAGTTCAATTCAATCTTTTAATCACTTGAAAAGCTTCTCGAAGTATATAAATTAGGTTTAAATACATTTTGGTCTCTTAACTTTCTTCCAAAACTTTAACTAATTAAAGAAAGACAAAGCTTGTCTCTAACTTATAATGTAACAAAAAAGAAATAGACAATTGAAATAAAAAGTTGGGTTTGAATTTTCATGGATAAATTCACACCAAAAAATGTAGAAACAAGAGAAGCAATAACCTTCCAACAGAAGAGAGATACAATTGATATGCCCACACAATACATTAGTTTTTGCTTGCCCACGTCTATATTTTCGTTGGCAAAAATGAGGATGTGCCTACACAACAAAATTTATGTCGGCATATCATATCTTTGCCCATAGTTTATTTTACGTTGCCAAAAAAAAAACTGTCGTCAGAAATAAAAATTCTTGTAGTGTATGAGAACCACAATGGGACTTTGATAGTGAAATGTGAATCAACTATTGGTTCTAAAATAAATAAAGAAACTGTTCTTCCACACTTGCTTATGCAAAGTTCATAACAACTATGATAGAACACCTAACACTTGCAATATAGCATATCTAATGCATCATAGTGTCCGAAGTTGAAAAAAAAATAAACTTCTGAACATGAAATTAAAACTTGATAACGGTAGATTCTAAAGTAGTCATATCTGAAGATGACATTTTCCTACAAAAAAAATGACAATCATTAGCAATATGTAATGAAGATTGAACATAACCAAATAACTGAATGTACGCCTCTTACTATACATACTTCTGAAAGTCAAGTGGTAACCCATGTGTTCTTCATGGTCAGGTCTAGCGTATGTTTGCCCACTTTCATCAATATAACATGTTGTTGTAGATTTTGAGACTGGAGGATAGTGCGACAACATATCTCCTATGTCATCATCAAAACATTTGTAAAGAAAGTCCTCTGGTGGCATGACAACAATCAACCATATTGCCTCAACACGATTTGTGACATAGAATACTTGTCTACCGTGCGTGGCAATAATGAACGAATCTGAAAAAGTGTCCAATTAGTCTAAGGTCAACCAGTGTGTGATTAAGATCGTCCATTCGAACACCTCTATTATTTTCAACCTAATTACATTTGAAAAGAACAACCTCAAACATATTGTAGCTGACTTCTCAAATCTCTTAAATCGTCCCATAGAAAGACATGTCACAAACGATCAAATTTTTGTCTTTCGCACTAGACACTTGTATTGTCGTTGCGACTAACATAATTTCACTTTTTTGAACAGTTCAGTGGTCATCACGGGACTTTTTGTGGTAACAAGATCCATTAATCATGTACCCCTCATACGTCGTTAAAGTAGGGGTCTGGTCCATGTGCAAGCCAACGTATGGTGTTCGAGACAATCTTTCGTTCCTGTAATTCATTCATCACCTATTGAAGAGAAAAGTCATTCATTATAACTAGTAGTCAATAAGAAGAAAAAAAATGCAAGGCTGATAGTTCAATAACCTGATCCTGTATCCATGCACTGAATATTCGTTCCTTGTGAAGGGTAAAATGAGGGTGTATAATCATAGGAATGCTTACTCTATGCATAAGTGTAGTTTTTCAGTGTTATGTAAAACGTGAAGATGTGCTTACTTCAGTTGTTGCACATCGGTCGAACGTATGTTCCTATTAACAATGGTCTATCACTTTTTCTGTCTTCCATTGAATTGAGTGAACCAAAACCAATAAGATCTAATCTAGTAAGAAAATCCAAACAGAATTTAACAACCTCTTCACATATTTGTGCTTCTGCAATGCATCCTTCTGGTCGACTTCTATTACGAGCATATCTTTTCAAAACTTTCATGCATCGTTCAAATGGATACATCCACTGTAAATATACAGATCCAAAAAGCTTTACTTCTCTCACAAGATGAACGACAAGATGAATCATAATTGTGAAAAACGAGTGTGGAAAATACTTCTAAAGATTGCATAAAGTCATAACTATATCTTCTTACAATGCATCAAGCTCTGAGATAAAAACTTTTAGCGCAAATTGCATTGATGAAAAAGCATAGTCTACTAATAGTGTACCTCATATTCCTCGATAGAACTAAGCGTATATCAATTGGAAGCAGTTGTTGCATTAAAAAATGACAATCATACGATTTAAGGCTGATCAGTTTTAAGTCATCCAAAGAGACACGACTTCTAATATTTGATAAATACCCTTCTGAAACTTTAATTTCAGAGAAAATCTTACAAAACCGATACTTCTCTTCTCTTGACAATGTATAGCATGAGCGGTTATGTAACTTCTATTACCTGTAAACGTTGGTGTCAATTCTGGTCTAATTTTCATTTCAACTAAATCAAGTTTAGTATTCATCTCATCTTTACTTTTTCTTGATACATCAAGTAAGGTGCCTACTATGTTCATGCCTACATTGTTTTTAATATGTATTACGTCTAGACAATGTCGTACATACAAGTGTTTCCAATATGGTAGTTCAAAAAATTTTGATCTTCTTTTCCAATAGTCATTGCCACCTTCATTAGGCAATGTCTTCCCACACTTCTTCCCACATGAAAATATCATATCTTTCAGTTTGAAGTACATGGCCTCTCTTAACAAGGGTTATGGAGGACTTTCATGCTCTTACTAACTATCAATTTTTTTTTGTATTCTATATGGATGATGTCTTGACAAATACTTTCTGTGTCCCATGTAAGAATTTTTTTTCCATGTAGTCTTATTGAAGTAGTCTCCTCTCCACATATTGGACAAGCCTTATATCCTTTGACACTACAACTGCATAGATTACCATATGCTGAAAAATCATTAATAGTCCATAATATGACAGCCCATAATGTGAAATATTCTTTTTTATATGCATCGAAACATCAAACTCCATCTTCCCAGAACATTTTTAGGTCATCAATTAAGGGTGCTAAGTACGTATTGATATTGTGTCCTGGTTGCTTTGGACATGTTATTACCATTGTGAACATCAAATACTTTCTTCTCATACACAATCATGGTAGAAGGTTATATATTGTAGTAATAACGGACCAACAATTGTAGGTCGTAGATAGATCTCTAAATGGGTTAGTTCCATTAGTGGACAAACCCAAACATAGATTTCTTGGTTCTAAGCCAAAGGTTGGCCACATGTGATCAATCATCCTCCATGATGGAGTGTCAATTGGGTGTCTCAAAATACCATTAATTTTTCTACCGATTACATGCCAACACAAGTTCTTAGCATTCTCAAATCTCTTGAACATTCTTATAAATCTTGAAATTATTGGGAAGTATCACATCTGCTTGACAACCACTTCACATTTTTCATTTTTTGAGTTCTTAGCGATCTTCCACCTTGAAAAACCACACTTAAGGCACATTGTTATATTTTTCTTACTCTTTTCTGTACAAACAACAATTATAGGACATGCATCAATATTTTGGTAATTCAGGCTTAAAACACCTAGTGTTTTCTTTCCTTCGTATAAGGAACTTGGAATTTCGTTGTTTTCAGGTAAAAGATCACTTATTATGGACAATAATTCAGAGAAGCTAGTGTTACTCCAACCATACCTAACCTTTAAGTTGTACAATCTCACGAGGACTGACAACTTGGTAAATTTCTTACATCCTGGATATAAGAATTTCTTTGCATCATCGAACATAGTATCAAATGTATTAGATGTATTAGATTGTTCCTGAACGGATTGAACCATATTAAATGTATAAATAAATTGTCGTTTTCTTCATTTTTATCCAATGTATTTCCATAATGTTGGTAACATTCTTTGAGTTTAACTCTTCACCATGCCAGAACCATACCTTGTAACTTTTATCAATTTCACTGACAAACAAATGATAACGAACTGTTGAGACATCCTCCAGTAAATGATTCCCGCAATTCAAACATGGACATCGAATTGAATTAGAACCTTTGGCATGACTCAAACTAAATTGAATGAATTTTTCAACTCCTAAATCATATTCTCTAGACATTTTGTTTTCCATCATCCATGACTTGTCCATTGTGTAGTTGTATAAAAATTGAATCTTCTAAATTGGCCTCTAAACAAACTTAATTACAAAATAGATGGTGTTACAACTTAAGAAAATTGATCAGTAATTACATCATATAATACACAGTTTTCATGTACAAACACTACCCACTTGGAAATCTCTTAACCCTTTGCTTTAGTAAAGTTTCAAAAAACTTGAAAAAAAGAAATGTAAATCCAATAAACGCATCTATATGATTAAAAGATGAACTTATGTGTCTATTTAGCATGGAACTAGTGTTCGACACACGTCTAACAAACATTTCACCCATATTAACTTTTGAAGTCTTACACCTAACATCTCTATTGTGCCATACAAGTATTTGATGTGTTTGTAACAAATGTTGGAGTGGCCAAGTAATGAATATGCATGAAACATGGACACATGAGCTGAATGCAAGTGCCTGCGCTTCTTAGACAATGACACAAAAAAATTGTAACTAGGAAGATGTAGGTTCATATATAAAAGCACACCTCCACTTCCTCATAGTCTTCGTTTCTTCTGGAAATGAATGTGGCTGTTGCACATACAACTTTTTTACGAATAAATTATTAGCCTAAATCATTAGTGTTATTGTACTACGTTCAACTACAACTTTATTAACGTAAACACATCATGAAAAATAATGAATTGGCTAAAATCTAAATCAACTCAATAGAAGATGTTTGCTTCAACTTTTAAAATAACATACTAGATCAAAACTTTAGGTTACCATGGACAACACAAATGACAACAAGTTCAATTCTACAATCTGACTTCTTTCTAAATAAATTAGCATAAAGCAGCAAGTGTAGATCAAATTTAGTTGTGGTCATGGTCAACAATTATGCATGAAGAAAAACAAGTCACCCATTGCTTATGATTTATATAAAAGGACCACACTAGTATAAATTTGTTACAGGCATCATGAATCGTGCATAAACTTTACCAGGAGTTGAATATAATCGAAGGCAAAAGATAAATGAAGAACGTGTCTTGGCTTAAGAGCAATAGATGCGAACTTTTCTCACCATTATCTTATAAAATGATGACTACAGTAAACAAACCCTAAAACAAAAAGGTGAAACAATAATTTAAAACTACTCAAACATATAGGATGAGTATGGACATCCAAAAAAACTAGTAAACTATTGAAGGATGAGCTCTCCGTCTTACCAAAATGTCAAATCAATTTCACTACTATTGGTTTGCATTTTTAATAATAACTAATAAAAAGCAAACCATGGATAGCAAATTGTAACAAACACGAAGGATAGTTCGTCAACACAAAACGCAAAGAAGTTAAGACAAACCCTTCAAAAACCATATGGGAAATATAAACCTACAGAGTTTTAGAGCGTATTAGGGTAATCCAAGACAACTTAGTTGCATGACAACAACATCATTTCAAGAAAGAAGAAGCCAAATAATATTTAGACCACTCTCATAGTGAAAAAGATACATTTTGAACTAAGTGCTTTGAGAATTCAAACACTTCCTTTTCAACAACAATGTATGCAAAACAAAGTACAAAGTTGTGGGTGTAACCAGCACATAAGTCCTCCAACAGTTACCAATAGTAAAAGGTGAAGATTCCAAGTCACTATTTCTCATTTAACTTGTAAAATACCAAAACATGCAACTCTAATTTGAAAAGGTGCAAAAATTATGATTCCAAGTCCTCCAAAAGTTAGCAACATTAAGATGCCAAGAATTCTACAATGAGTATTGTTATTAAACCTCTACTCCCTTAGTTAAATTGAAAAGGTGCAAAAAAGATACAGATATCATAATAAAATACTTACGAATGCCAATGCATAAAAAAAAATCAAGCAAATTAAAATGCATATTCACTATCCTTATATAATTTCTTGGAAGACCTGGGAACCAAAGAAAAATACTACTACATAAATTGGTTTACTTGACGTTAATACAGTGTCAAGTAAATGTATACTTGACGTTTTTAAAAGCGACAAATAATCGACCGTCAAGTATAGTCACATTACTTGACACCAAAAAATCTCCAAGTATACATTTACTTGACACTGTATTAACGTCAAGTAATCTATCGCACTTGACATTTATTACCTATCAAGTAAGATCGTATATATGACGCCTTTTACATGTCAAGTAAAGTCGTATACTTGATAGTTTTTGCACGTCAAGTAAAATAGTATATTTGATTCAAGTAAGATAGTATACTTGACATGTATCTAACGTCATGTATACAATTTATTAATATATTAAATATATAAAATTTTCTATTTCCTGTTTCCTACATTATGTACATTCATTTTAAAAAACATATCCATCAACAAAATAAATTCTCCAACTAGTAAATACACCTAAACAAAAAAAAATGATAATAATTTAGTCTAATAAGTAAACCAACAATAATTTTATTACTCTCAACAACATCATTAACAATTACAGAATTCAAATCGAATATAGCAAACTAAAACTTCCTATATGTGGCCTATTCCAAAATCAACAACAATAATAACTATCATATATAACCAAAAACATGTGTGGTATACCAAAACTAAAGTCTATCCCCTTACATATATTGCCTCATGTACATATGCATAATGGCTATGAACAAAATATTTACACACACAAAAAAAAAGTTATGGGCATTCCCATATATTAGCCATTTACAAAATTAACAAGATCATATCTAAGTGTGTCTATCATATGTACCGAGCTAAAAATTCAGCCTACTCTGTTGGTACTTCATCCAATTCAAGTTGTGAGTACGAATTTCTTGTATCAATCTATAAAACAAAAAAAAAAGTAGACATTTTGTTAAAAATAAAAAATATTAGTCATATTATACTATTTATAATGTTTCAAACAGATTGCATACAAGATTGAATGAGTAAAAAAAAAAGTAAATTGAGCACATAAGAAAAGCCTAGAATCTGCAAAGTAAATTTCACATACTTGAGATTATTACCAACTAGTATTCCTATGTATATAATTTCATAAACATGCCACAATCGACAATCAATATTGGAATAAGTCAATATAATAAATGGAACGATGGGGCTTAGGTTTATAGAGAGTATGCTTACCATACTATTTGCTAAAAATGTGCCATAGGCTAGAACAATCAATGGCTAAACTAGAATACACACAACTGAAACTCGCTTGAAAACCGCTCTAATCTGTCGTAAAAAACAACACTCTCAATATCTCAATCTAGCTGTTTTAAGACATAAAAAAGAGAATGTTGGAGAGTGATCTCTAGAGGATTAAAAACCACTTTTGAATAGTACAAATCATTTTATGAGAATCCAGAAGCAGATAATCATCCAAAATCAATGGATTCTACAAGAACAATATCTCAATATTCATAACTAATTGAACAAATCTTAGCTTTATGAACCAAACAACCTTTGTTCTCATCTTTCATGTTGACTGTAGAAGTAAAACTTCTATTTTATAACAAAACTAAAACAAATAGGACACCAAGTGCCCAGACCAAATTAAAAGGTCAATTGCCAAATGATATTTAAAGGAAGAAAAATTATAGCAAATGGCACAATTTAGGCAATAAACAAAAACAGAGGGAAAATCGATATCAGAATAGGAACAAACAATAGAGAGATATGAATCAACAACTTGGATATGAAGCAACAAAGTAACATTAAACATATCAATAAAAACTCATAAGAGTGACATTAAATGTAACAATAACTTGTTGTAAAAAGACCCTCATAATTGTTGTGTAAATGTAATCCCTTACTTGGTAGCTTCACCACTATAGTAGATCATATTCGTGCAAAACCTAATAAAAACAAAAATTACACTTTGTAAACTACAATAGAGAGTTTTGAAAATTCACTTGGCAAATTCACTTCTTATCTAAGTGCATCAAAAGTTTCAAGAAGAAATTAAACCCATACTAGACTTGCAAGAAAGAAATATGGACTAACTTATTTAACATAAAGAATAACGATAAGGAATGACATTATGATTATTCTCCACATAGAAACTAGTATAACAAATGCCTGACATAATCCTCCACGTGATTGTAAAACCATGAATGATATATGTTACATAACAATAACACTTGAAACCAACTTGGTATGCCTAAGTATTTTGTTTGTTTAAAGAACCCTATCGTTTATTCTGAGTCTTGACACAACTAAATGATCAACAATATCATATAATTTAACCACAATAATTCAACAAACAAATATCCCTTCTACCAATACCATTTTATATTCACAAGAAAACCAAAGTCATATTCATGCATGCAACAACATAATCAGTCCACAACATGCAACATTTCATTAGCCATATCCAAGTGACTAGAACAATACAAGATCAGTCCACAAAGTGGAGAAAAACCTCATTTAGAGAAGAGATAATGTACCATTAGAAGTAGCGTAGCTATTGTGAGAGAAGACAATGGTGTGTCCATGGTATGTTCCAAGGTTGAGAAAACACTGAGGCATTTCAACAAACACATAACAGAAAGTGAAGATTACATTATACAAAAGTGAAATAATGTAAAGGAAGAAATGGGAATTCGCGGAGTTGGTGAATAAAACAACTGAGCTTAAGGAACAAGAAGGGTGGTGAAATTTTGGTGAATCAGAGCAAGGGAAGAAACTGAAAACATAATTTAAAAACCCCAAGTTCAACAATTGAGGGTCAAATTGAAAAGGAAATTTTAGCAATTTAGCAAAATACAAAGGTTATCAAATATTATCCCACACCTTATTGACACCTATGAATGTACTCCTATCCCTTTCCAACCAAAAAAACCACAAAAGGCCAAAGAAGTTAATCTTCCAAAGTAAAAGTCTTTCCCTTGAAAAGAAGAGGACCCTTGGGAGATTCCATCATCTTTGAATTTCTGACTAAAAGCAACAATCCTTCACCTGTCTACATTTCTGTATTTCATGACTTGATCTTTGTATTGCAATAATTTTCAAGTCTAAAGAATATCGAACAGATAAGATGGTCCTTTTTGAAATTACATCAGTGGTATAAGCCACAAAAGGGTTAAAGGGGACAGTTTTCCACGAGAAGATCAATTCAAAAGATAAAAGAAACACCATCAAAACAGGTTCTCCATATGAATTTTAGATACATGTGCATAAAGTAGCTCAAGATCTATTACTTGATCTGAGATTGGACAAATAAATAACTTATTTCCATAATCAAAGAGAAAGACAAAAAAGAACTTCCTTCAATCTTCTTACAACATTCACTTTTACCGAACTCCACGAAATCACTAATAAACATCACATACAATTGAAAACTATGTCACCAAAAAAAAAAGTCCAGTGAAAGAATAACAAGTAAGGCTACACGAAAGCAAAAATCACTAAACATTTCTAACAACTGAATTCTCTCATTTAAGCAAATCATTCACCTCACAAACTAAAAAAAAAAAATAGAACCCATAAAAGAAGGTGCTTGTACATTTCACATCTTTGGACTATTTACTGTAAAGGCAAAGTAGACTTTCACATATTAGAGCACTTATTTGTATCCTAAGAAACATGTTAGAACAAAGAAGAGACCCTGAGTTTACTAGAAACACACCTTTAATTAACAACCTAATCCAAATAAAACAACCTTCTATTCAAAAGATACACCAATTAAAAGTTATATCACTATAAACACTTTTTGAAAGTGTTTGAAAAGTCAACATTAAGTACTCTAAGTTGGCTAAAATCACTTGCTACATCAAAAGTGATGCTAAAGTCTAAATAACACACCTCCAGTTTGATGAACAAATTTTGGTCAATTGGCTAGCATTAAAGTCTCTATCTTAAAACTTCTTCTTGTGTTTTATCAAATGGTAAAATCTTATAATCATAACACAAAACAACTTTTCAAAAAGCAATGGTAAATGCTCCTAGTATATCTCATCTTTCCAATAAGATTATATGTCAAGTTTGAACAGCTCTAATTGATATAGTGTGTAAATCAATATCAACAAAGAAAAAGGTTCATCATAATTCAACAGCATTCAAAGAAACACTAAGATAAATCCCCATTTTCATGGTCAAGCCATTGAATATCACTTTTCATGCAAAAATGAATAAAGCAAAAACTTAAAGAATGAGCAGAAAAACTATTGTTGTAATCAAGTTTCAAGCTTCTTATATACATCACAGGAAATTGCTAATGCTAACAAGATTGACAATTCTAACTGTTCTATCCCCATTGCAACATTAGTATGAACTTATAGAACTAAGAAATAAAATAAGACATAGATATAAAACAAAGAGAACACTATTGCTGACCTGTTTATTGCAGAGAATTTGGGTTCAAGACAAAAAGAACAAAATAATTATACACCAATTTTTTTTCTAAGATTGTTGAATAGCAATGTGTATATTTTTCACCTGAAAATTCCACCTAATTCCACCTACCTTTCTGCAAATCTTCTCCACTACTAACAAAACAAATTCTTTGAATGAAACCAAATCATCGATGAATTTCCTCCACCCTGAATCAAAACAACCAACAAAATCAATTGAAGAAAACAAATCCAGTAAGCTAAAAAAAAACAAAAAACAAAAACTCTCATCCTCTAACATTCAGTAATGAACAAAAAAGGGAAGAAAATCAGAGGGGGTCGGCTTTTCGGTGAGAAGAAAATCAAAAGGGGGCCATGTCTACTGAGAAGAAGGGAGGGCGAGAAGAACTCCAGTGGTGAAGAAATCCGGTGGGGGCTGTTCGACGTGAAGAATATCAAAGGGTAAGGGGGGCATTTCGGTGAGAAGAAAATCAGAAGGGGAGGGGGACATGTTCGGTGAGAAGAGGGGAGCGAGAAAAGAAATTCGGTGGGGGTTCGTTCGACGTGAAGAAAATCAGAGGGGGGATTTTTTGTGTGAAGAAAATCGGAAGGTCGCGTATGTGAAGGGGGAGGGAGGCTGCGTGTGAGAGAAAAGAGGAAAAGGGAGGGAAAATGAAAAGAGGGAAAGAGGAGGGGAAGGAAATTTGGGGGGAAAAGTTAGGGCTTTTATTTTAGAAATTGGAGTAAAACGGGGAAATTTGGAGAAAAAAAAAGAGAAAAGTTTTGTCTTTAGAAATTGGGGATAAAAGAAAATTTTGGAGAAAAAAAGAGAAAAAAGTTTCTTTTTTTTTTTTTAGAAAATGGAGAAAATATATATTACTTTTGACATTTTAATAAGTTCATTTTAATAAGTTTATTTTAATAAATTTATTTAATGAAAGGGGGAAAATAAAAATATTTTTATATTTTCATACTTGACAAAATAAAAATGTTAACAATACATGACGTTGTTTCTGTGTCAAGTAAATATTAACTATACTTGACGTGAAAAAAATGTCAAGTAAAAGTTGAACTATACTTGACACTAAAACACCATTAAGTAAATTCTGCACTGTACTTGACGTGGAAAAAATGTAAAGTAAAAGCTAATGTAAAATAATTAAAAAAATTCATGAAAATTTTGCTTTCTTCAAACTATACTTGATGTTTTGTTCGCGTTAAGTAAATGTTCGTTATACTTGACAGAAATAAAACGTCAAGTAAAATCTCCCTTATACTTGACGCGAAAAAAACGTCAAGTAAAAGCTAACTTAAAATAGTTTAAAAAATTTCATAAAAACTCCACTTTTTGAAACTATACTTGACATTTTTCCTTTAAAATGGTGAATACTTGACGATTTTCTTAATAAAAATGTCAAGGTAAAAGTATCTAGTGTCAAGTAAAGTAGATTTTGTAGTAGTGAAACTTGGCATAATTATGATAACATGAAAAGAACATAACAAGAAAAGATAAGTAGAAGCATTATAGTCCCAGCTCAACTATTTCAACAATGTGAAGATACAGTATTTCATTTCACCTACTCTAACATAACCTAAGTTAGCCATTGAAAATCATAATACTACTGTAATGTTGTAACAGAGGGAGTTAGAAGCTAAAAACACAAACTTAGTACAAAATTTGTATGTTCAATAAAGTTGCACTCTCGGAAGGCTAGGTTGAGGAAACAACAATTTGTATGTTCAATATACTTACTACAAATTTTGTATGTTCAATATACTTACTACAAATTTTGTATGTTCAATTGTAGAAAACAACATTGTATTAGAAATTTGCGGTTGAGGAAATAACAAAGTTCAAAAAACGATGTCGATGGACGAAAAATACAAACCCTAACCTGAGGAGATGCGATCGACTGCGAGCGAGGTCGATGGGCGACGATAGCCGATGACAGATGACATTCGGAGATGGTCGACCCGTTTGGAGTGGTGGAGGGTGTTCATAGATGGTCGATCGCGTTAGAAGATGGTTGACGATAGCCGATAGCAGACGATGTTCGAATAAGGTCGATCACATTTGGAGTGGTTGAGGGTGTTTAGAGATGGTCAGCCACGTTCGAAGATGGTCAGTCGTGTTCGATGGTCCGTGCGAGCGTTTTCGAAGAGGATGAGATGTTCGAAAATATTTGAGAAATTGAAGGGTCGAAGCCGTGAGGTTTTTCTAATTAAAATTTATTTTAGTAAATTTCATAAAAAATATTATAATTTAATGCTTTACCTTTTATGACAACAAATAACTGTCACGAAAATGAAGAATCCGAAAATAACATTTTTTCCGCAAAAAATGCAAATTTTCACCTTTTGAAACAATTTTTTTATTTTATTCCTTCTAATTTGGTTCCAAATAACTATGATAGAAGATAGTTTTTGTTGTATTGACAATTAGTTAAATTTGTGTTTTAAATTTTTCAAATTTGTAATGAAAGTAAAGTTACATTATTAATAAATGATTCAAAGTTGTTGAAAATTTAGTATTAATAACAAAATAAACATATTATTGAAAATTTGTAGAATTATTTTTCTATATAACTATAGTGAAGATAATTATTTAAAATTAAGTGCTCTTAATTAAAATTTGTACTTTTTTTCTTTTATAAATTATTCGTATTAGAAACAAACATCAAATCAAATTTATTGACAAATTATTTTTCCAGTTGTTGCATAAACAAATCGATTTGATTGTAGTTTCAATTTTTTTTAACGATGAACACATTTCTTTACAAAGAATTAGTCCTATTTTTTGAAAATTTTAAATAGATTTAAATCAATGTAATTGAAAAGACAATTTTTTTTTTGGCTAATCAAGTGGGAGTATATTTGATCAAATAAATAAATCAATTGCTAATTACTTGAAGTGTTTTGTCAAAATCAAAATGGATAAAATTTACTATTTCTTTTGCACGGAGTAAATTTCTTTAACAAAATATTTAAATATGTATTTTTTACTCTTTTCCGAATTACTTTTCTAATTATTCAATCCTAATGATTTTGAATGGAGAGTACTTATTGACATCTTCAACAAATTGTTTCCTCATGAAATTTATTCTTCTAGATAATGAATAGAAGAGGCAAATTAAAAGTTAATAGGAGAAATGAAAATATACGAGAAGTTCATAGAGAAATTAAAAAGAAAAGAATGGTAAAGAAGGAGATGACAAATATTATCAAATATGGTATCTAAGTTAGAAGGCCAATCCATAGATGCCTCGTTAAGTTATTTTAATCACAAAATTCCAATTGTCACCTACCTTCAAATTTATAGTGGGCCTGAATCTAAAAAAATTATTATTTTTTTATTTTTCTTCAGTTCATATAACATTAAATTACCTTCACCCATCAACTTAAGATTTAGAGTCAATCATCAATAATTTAAAATAACATCAAAGCAAGTGATTCAAGAGACAATGTGTTCAACCACCTACAGTGTTATTTTGTTCCACACTAATATTGATTTGTACTCTTGTTAGGTATTCTACAATTAGGGAATATAGATGATATAACATATATTAAATTGTCATTCCATCATGTTTTGTTACATAAATTGGCACATGTGTGCGCACACACATACTATTTACATGAATATATGTATGTTCACACATTTGCTTAGCTATATGTACACATGTATAAACTTATGCATTCCTCCTACAACAGTTCATGGATCCTTCTCTTATTGTTCATAAGGCATTCTTATTAAATGCTCAAGCAGAACGACACAAATTCGATTCCATTCATGTCAAATTTGATTCGATTCATGTTTCTTTACTATATGATTGTCATGATGATGTTGCTAATTAGTCTAATTCAAAATTATTAAATATTTGAATCAAATTAAAATATATTATCTTTTTCTTTTTTATATATTTGAATCTCATTCAAATTCAATAATAAATTATTTGAAATATGTTTATATAAATTAATCGTCCCACTATCTTATTCAATTTGAATCTCATTCAAATTAAACAATTAACCATATAAATCCTATCCATATATAAATTATCTCTCCAAACGATATAGCTTTAATTTAAATTTCATTCGAATAGAATTTTGTATATCTTAATACATTAATTTTCATTAATTGTATGTAACATCCCGAATGTTGAGATATTTTATTTTTTTGTTAAATCAAATTTGCCTTATTATTGAAAGCTTTTTTATTATTAGTTGTTGGGTGTTATGTTATCGCAATTAGTGGAAGAATAAATTAATTTAGTGAGAAAGAAAAGAAGTTACGAAGGAAAAAGGAATCGGAAGGGTGATAATAATAATAATATATTTTTCTTTTATTATTATTTAAAAAGAAAAAAAAGACATTTCTTTCTTCTTCTTCCTCACGCACGCGTCCCCCCCATCTCTTTCTCCTTCTTCTTCCTTTCGCGTGCCCTACCCAACCGCCACCACCTTCTCCTTCTTCTTCTATTCGCGTGCCACCGGTCACATCTTCGATCGTGCAGCCGATAACTACCCGAGCCGCCTTATCACATCCTTCTTTTTCGTTCAGATCTACACCACCGTGACGTTCGCCAGACATTTTCTGCGTCGCTGCGACTCTTTATCGTCTACCATTTGTGCACCGTCGTGACCCTTCATCCACCGACCGTGAAGCGTCTGCACGCTGCACCTTCCAGTCGTGGATTTGAAGTATGGCCACGTTCGGACTGATTACTCACCCTCCTTCATTTTCTCTCATACACCGCTGCCACTTCTGCCTAGCCGTGAACCACTAAGTTCATGCTTGGGTAAGAACAAATTGTTGGTTTTGTTGGTTTCTTGGCTATTGTTGATTACTACCATTGGATTTAATTTTGGGCGAAATGCGTAATTCTTAAAGGTACACATTGAATCTGTAAGCGAATCCTTTAAGTTTCCAAGGATTTGGGATAGAGTTCGACCTTCCATCGGCTTGGGTAAGTTGCCAAATTCGCATTTGGAGAGAATTGAATGGATGAAATTATGTAAAAAGATATTGATTGTTTTGTTTGTTTATGTTTAAGATTGATTTATTGGATTTAGTTTGATCGAAGAACTTGCATAAAAGTTAAAATAAGGGATTCTCTACTACTGGACTCGTCTATGGATTTGGAATATGTTGACTGTATGGTTATCTCTGAATTGAGTATGGATGTCAGATATGATATATCATATTGATGTAATCTTGATGTGGAATGCATACTGTGATTGACTGAAAAAAATTATATGTATA
>JBBPDI010000004.1:7189411-7199459 GCA_037974545.1 Cucumis variabilis
CCGCTATTAGTGTAATTTATGTTTGGTTCTTCCTCATGTAACATCTTTTTTCTAGTGTATCCTTCTGATAAATCTATTAGTTTTTTTGTGGAGATTTAGAATGATTTTGACCACATGGTTATATTGATACAATATGTAGTTTATTGAAATTGAACTTGAAGGAGATGCCGATTCGGACGTAAAGAAGATGAAATGGAGAACACTGATGGTGTGGAAGTGGAACATCTACACATTTCAGATTACCAAGGTTTTGCACTAATATCTGATTGATTTATTATAGTGATGAAGCTACAAAGCAAGTGATTGATGTTTGATTCGTGACAAGACTTGTTGTAATTTTGTTATCCACGACAATACCTTGTATTTAGTTTCGTTGTAAAAATATATTACCAAGGTTTAGTTTCTATTTTACTTGTATTTATCTCTTTGGAAAAATTTGATAGATTTCGTGTACTTAGTTTATTTGTAAAAATGTTATCAATGTTATTGTTATATATGAAAGTTCTTATTTATATGTGTATTAGTTTTGTGTTAAAATAGAATCATTGAATTATAGGAACAAAAATATAATTGAATTACAATTGTTTTAAACAAAATTCATAACATACTTGATAGTTTTAAAATGTCATAAACAAGTGCATCCTTGACGGTTTTTCAATGTCATAAACAATCAATGTCTTGACGGTTTTAAATTGTCATAAACACTCATACTCTTGACGGTTTTTAACTGTCATGAACATTTGTATACTTGATGTTTACAACATGTCAACGTTCAATATTCTTGATGTTTTTATCAACCGTTAAGAACTTTGACTTTCTTGACACTGGCTTCAAGGACGGTTTTAAAATCATCAAGAATAGTGATTCTTGACAGTTTAAAAACGTAAAGAGAGCCTGCTTTTGTAGTAGGGTCAATTTATCGTTTTACCCCTGGGTTACCTCTAATCCTTAAATATCAGTGCTCCTCCAATGAACAATCTATTTATGGTCCTACCAATAAACAGAAACCCCTCTCATGCCATAGAGAGGGTAAGACCCTTTGTTCAAGACCTGGAGACACCATTCCATCTTGTGTAATTATGTTCTCAACTCTCCACTCGATCTTGTTTCCAAAATGATAAGCTTATTGAGTCGACGATCTGGCCACTCTCACTCGTATAAATCAAAGGACAATCTCTCACAAACAGGAGTTCATAATACACTCAGGATTAAGACTAAGTTACCTAGGTCATTCTAGTGAAATAGAAACCTAACTTGTTAATAGAGTTACATCTAGTGGTTACTATTTCGCGGTCCGATCATATGCAAACTCATTGCATAGGACACCCTTACTCGCATGTCAACTACACGAATGCGTTGGATCATTGCGTTTGTATCAAATACAAAGTGAGTTGTATCCATAGTGTTACCAGGATAAGTTACTATGGACCTTTTAAGCTGATCTCAAACATTGATCTCTGTATGTCTCTATATAATGTTCAAGACTCATTAAACAACTTAGGATGTTAGTAATTGGATTTGGGTTATTAAGACAAAACTAATATTATAATCAATAACAATTATTACAATACTAACACTTTATTAATAACGATCAATGCATTATATTCACAATCTACGAGTTTTAGGACATAAATCCCAACACTTCTAAGATTTGGGACAGCGCGACGTTGACAGTAGATCTTCAAAGATCTGGGACAGCACGAAAGTGGTGGTATGAGGGACAACTAGGCATAAAGGCATGAAGGTGCAACAGTGGACTGCTCGGCGGTGGTGGTTCAAACCTAAAGTGTGATTGAGATGTGAGTGAAGAAAGACGTGAGAGAGTAAAGTGAGAGTTGAGAAGAAATCGTAAGATGGGAAGAGTAACTGAGGTTTAATGTCCCTTTTAATTTGATTGACTCAATTTTACAAAATTTAAAAAATTATAACAATTTAAAAATTTTAAAAATTAAGTTTTAATGTCGATTTTAAACCGACATTAAAGCTCCCTCTTTGATGTTGATTTATAACCGACATTAAATATTTTCATTTTAAAAAGAGATTAAAAATTCATTTTTATTTTTCCAACCAACGTTAAAGCCCATATTTCGTCCAGTGAATAAACAATCATTACAGAAGACCACCCACTCTTCCAAAAACTACAAGACTGTCTGTTCCTTCTAAAACTACAAGCAGAAAGCTGCAAGTAGAAAAACTAAAATATATGTATAACAATTTCCACCCCAAACTAAAGTCAACTACTAACTTAACTTGACAAAAAAAAACATGTAGAAGCTTACCCAAATCGGCCAACAAAACATGCCACTGTGTTCGAATCTCGACAATTTCATCTTGCCTATATGTGTTTTTTTGTATTGAACTACACAGAGAAAAAAATATATGGAAAAAATGAGTTTAGATATTTTATTGAATTGGAACGTATAAAAAGTGAAGTATTTACTTACAAGGCTAGTAATGAGAGTATTCTTTCGTGTATGTACTTTTGGACATAGTACCTACACCCTACAAAATCAAATCAACAAGGGCTATGCATGTATATAAAATGGATACAAATTATTCTTATGTTTTATTGAAAATAATTGTGTCATTGCAAATTTACCTTAATAGGTTTTCATTTTGGAGTTGACCAATAGTGTCGTAGTTTGTGTTTAGTTTGTCCTGTTTTCAATCCTCTAAATATTTTGAAACATTAGAAGACAATAATAAAGTGACATAAGAAGTAATAAACTGAATATGCTTACACATTTATAACTTCATGAATGTCTTCATGAACTTTTCTTCAAAGAGAGTCCAAGACATGAACACAATTTTCTTGAAGATTGGTCACATATAACATCCAAAGAAAACTACAATTAGCAACATCTTCAACATGAGTATACATTTAACCTCAATTTTAAAAAAATTAATGTGTCCCTCTTCTTTATTTACGCGGTATTATATGGAATTATAAATAATTATTCCAAATTAGCCGTTTTTAACTAGTTAGTATACACATGTAGCTTATTTCAACCATGTCGCAGTAATGCAACAAGTCTTCACAACCTAAATGAACAAATTTCTCTTTTCCAAATATTAGCTCATTCATTAGGATGCAAATCATGTCTATACCTGTCATGTTGTTCACGACATGTCTATTTAGAAGCTTAATGGTCCCATTGATGTTCGTGTAATCTGAAGAACACACAACCTCTCTAACGGTTGAATACTCCTAACATAACTAAGGTTCTAAATTCAAAGTACAACCACAAATAAAATCAAAATTTAAATAGTGAAAAAGAGACTTGTTTGTTATGAATCATAGAAACAAGCTAACGAGGCCATTCTAAGGTTCTAAATCATTATTGAATAATGTTACCCAATGCTTGATTTAAAACCTTTATCTTGCCCTTCACCGGATTAGGTATAGTCAAATCTTCTCCCATGACCATGTCTATCAAAACTTTAACATTTGGACATTCAATGTTAGCGTCACATACCATGGTTACTGCAACGATATTATCAATTAATTTTATAGCCAATTGGCATGGTGTTCTCTTTATAAGTATTGAAAGCATCATTAAGAACAATATTGTTAAAATTTTAAAAGTGACAACAAATTCAATTACTTCCACTCTTTTGTTAGGTATATTGTCCATGACTTCATCCTCACTAAGATCGATGTTGTCACTTCCAAGGATAATCTCGAGTGATTACTTTTCTTCTTGTAACTTCTGCTTCTCGAGTCATCCTCTTCTTTGCTACATCATGAGTCATTTTCGCTTTCCCATTTACTATGTTGAAATATTGAGACTGAGAAACAAAATCACCCACTCCTCTCGACCATGCTCCTTGGAACCCAATGCTTCGATCAAAATATCTTCACATTTATGTGTTATAACTAATTCATCCTATAAAACAATAGAAGTGAACTCACCATAGGTAAGTCAAAAGATTATATATTGCATATAAGTAAATCATAAGTAAACTTACAGTCCAAGATGCACATTCTCAAGTAGCATCATCAAAATAATAATAATTTTTTCATTTTCGTGCTTCTTTCCAAAGAGTTGAACTATAGAAAACATCACTCGTTATATTCTGCAACCAGTGATATATATTTAATTAGCATAAACATGTTAAGATAAATTCTTTAATTTAATTAGAAAGACTCACTAATTCATGGTTAAGATCTGCATATCCCTTGTGAGATATGTCACTTTATATACATTTCGACCTTCTTTTCCTTTGAATATGATTATATTCTTGTACAACACATTAGTTTGTAGTTACATACCAAAACAATATTAAAGTTAACATGTAAGTAAAATTATTTACCTCTCATTCTTCACTTAGTCTAACATCCACAAATGATTTCCAATGTTCTTGATTTATATAAAAATAGATTTTAGGAGAAAAATGCATAAGGGATGGTTGATTCTTAAACAGTAGTATGTACTTCTAAGTCAACATGGTCTTGAAAGTTCGAAACTTTCTTGATGTAGACATAAGTATAGAATATTTGGCATTAGAGTATAAACCAAACGACATCTATACAATAAAAAAGAAAAGCATGTTTGGACTTGGGGTGTAAATCAAACTATGTATTAAAAACGTAATTATAGAATCCATATCGATATACAATCAAAGATTTTCTCTTTCAGCTCGTTCAGATCTTCTTTCCAAGATTTGTATGTCATATAAATCTGTTGTCGAACACAACATCAAGGTAACTTTGCAATTTCTTTGTAACGACCCAACTTTTAGAATTAAACTGTGGTCATTACTTTAATAGAAAAACACTTCTTTTAAACATGAGTCTTTATAAAATCCATCAAAGTCAAATAACATCAAAGAAAAACCTTTATTCGGGCCCTATTTCAATCAACCAAAATTTTAGAAGTACAGTTTGCAAACAAAAATCCATAACTCTGTTAAATCACAAAAATTCTCTAAACAATCTCATGTCCTAAAGAAAACATCAACTCATAAGCGGAAGCATTTTGAACGACATTCCCTATGGCAGTCACGCATCCTTCTTGCCTCTCGCCGGTTTGCCTCCTTTGTTATCTTTGCCTGAAAAAGTTATACATTAAAAGGGTGAGTACAACATACTCAGTAAGAGACCCACTACTAGGGGAAAAATAAATTATTAACTTCCTAATGGGGTACCCTGCACAGTCTCAATCTTGTGATCCCGTAGGATACACATAATCAGTCTAGTGTTCCCGAAGGATATACCTATCAGTCTAGTGCTCCCTAAAGATGCACATATCAGTCTAGTGCTCCAGAAGGATGCACAATAGGTGGTGATCTCGTAGGACACCTGCAAGGTAACTACCCAATAGGAAACTAATAATTTTTCCCTCAGTCCATTCTAAATATCTTATCAATCATTCATAATATAGTCAAATATCCTCATCACATAACTCTTCGCTTAAACCCTAACAGTCATCTTATTCTAATTTGACCCAAGGCCAGTAAGAAACATATCGGTACGTTAGTCAACAAACTAAATGTTCATAATATTTTCCTCAGTCCACAAGAACCCAACCATAGCACTAATATATCCTACATTCAATCTAAACCTCATTTCCACCAGTTCAAGCCACACTTTATATAAGCAACACCTACAAGATTCAGTCAACCCTATCTCAGTTCAGTAAAACCCATACAATTAATCAGTCAACATATTTAAATTTGCATGCCAGTCAACCCATATCTATCCGAAATACCATTGTCTTATAATCATTTCAGTCCAACATAAATATAGCAAAAATTTCTCATACTATACATAATCCGACCTTAGCATAACAATTTCTCAAATAGGTAAGCTCATACATATGCGTCACCCATCTCAGTTCAGTCAATCCAGTCAAATGTACTTTATCCATTCTTTAACAAAACAGTCAATCATTCCTCAATTTAGTCTACACAACATTTTTAATTTAGTCAATTCATCACCACATTTAAAACTACATAAGATAATGAAATCTTTTTAATCATTCACACCTACACTCAACAGTCATATCCTTTAAGTCATTCAAATTCATGCATAACAGTCAAATCATTTTAATAATTGAAATCTACATATGGGTCTAGTAGTAGAAATCTCTTACCTTGAGATTACCTAAGTTTCATGATCAACAAAGTCCAACACACCAATTCCAAGTTAAATAGATAATTTAACCCCAATCGAATTTGTTGTGACTCCAAGAGGTCAAACTTCGCCTTAATTGAACCCTTCAAAGAACAACATTAACCAACTAAATAAATTTGACATTTCACCTTAACGAATCTATCTTGCGAAAACCATTAAATTCACTATTACAACTTATACTAAACCCCAATAATTATTGTGGCAAGTCAGAAATTGCAACTTAATACGATGAAATCAACACGCGTAGAAGGTAGATCTGAACGACAAGATGGAGTGAATGAAAAATGCAGCGACACACCACAACACACGACTGTCGGACTTGAGGGAAAACTATGTGTGGGTCGATCGAATGAAGAAGCATGACGATGTGACCAACTGATGTTGACAGCAGGTACAGCGACAGACCTTCGTGAATAAAGATTAGCGTGGATGAACAATGCTCCTACTTTGGCTCTGATAGAAACAGCGAATGACTTAGAATGTGATTTCTTGGGTAGTCGTTGGCTGTTGAAGATGCGTGCGACAAGGACTTCGTGAATGGAGGGACGATGCTGCGTGAACTGTGACATTCGACAGTAGAGGCTGAACGAAAATTTGATTGGAGGTATAGCGCAGCTGGACTTTGTCGTCGACCGACGGTGGGGTTAGGGTGCGGTGGCATGACAAACGGAAGAGGGAAGGTGGGACGATGGCAGCGTGGTAGGGCAGAAGAAGAAGGAAAAGTTTGAAGGTGGGGGGGGTGTTCGCGCGTGAGGAAGAAAAGGGGAGATTTTTTTTTTATTTTTATAATAATTAATAATAATTATAATATATTATTATTATTATTACTACCTTTCCAATTCATTTTTCCTCCTTCACTTTTTGTCTTTCTCAATAGGAAATTTCTCTTCCACACTAAGTGTAATAAAAATAACACCCAAAAATTTAAAATATATACATAACGAGGCAATTTAATTAAAATAAGGTACCTTAGAGTTCGGGGTGTTACAATCCAACACTTATATATAATCACCTATCAATAAACACACTATATGCAACCATGATAAGTGAAAACTCAAAATCTAAAACTAATATGTAAGATCATGATATATTACAAAACTAAAGTATGTGTATAACAAGTTTCTCCACTAACTAAAGTATGTACAACAAGTACACATTTTCGACACTCAGTGACAGTAAAAAACTACAATACAACACCTACTTCAAAAACTACAAGTAGAAGCTATAAGCAGAAAAACCCAAAAGTAAAGTATGTACAACAACCAGTTCCTTCACAAACTAAAATCAACTAGTAACTTATATATTATTTAAAAAAAACATTTAAAAGCTTACACAAATTGGCTAACAAAACTTGCACATTTTGTTCGAATCTCGTCAATCTCCTCTTGCCTATATGCATTTTTTGTATTGAACTACACAAAAAGAAATGTATGGAAAGAATGAGTTTAAATCATTTATTTAATTGTAACATATAAAAAGTGAAGGTAGAAACTTACAAGGCTATTGATGGGAGTACTAGAATTATGTAGTATTTCGTTTATATACTTTTGGACATAATGCCCACACCCTACAGAATCCAATTGACAAGGACAATGCATGTATATAAATTGGATACAAATTATTCTTATGTTTCATTGAAAATAATTATGTGTCAATGCAAATTACCTTTATAGGTTTCCATTTTGGAGTTGACCGATAATGTTGTAAATCGTGCTTAGCTTGCCATGATTTTAATCCTTTATTCATTTGGAAACATTAGAATTAGATGACAATAAAGTGAAATAAGAAGTAAATCGTAAGTACACTTACACATTTATGACTCCATGAATGTGTTCGTTAACTTTATTTTGAAGAGAGTCCAAGACATAAACAAAATTCTCTCGAAAATCGATGACATGCAACATGCAACACTTACACATTTTTGTAAGATGCAACTTAATCTACAAAAAAAAAAACATAATTAAATAATCTTTAACATGTAAACTTAACTATAATCTACAATAATACTTAAAATCTCAAATTAAAACCAACAAGTTTTATATACACCCAAACAATAAAAAAGTTCTATATACACTCAAACAGCTACAAAACTCGCAATTGTATTAATCAAGTAACAAGCAAATATCAAATTAAAACCATTCAGAAAAACCAAATACAAACTTCTAACCATCATTACGACATATAATTCCAAATGAAGGAAGTGAAACATGACTTTAAGGATTTCTTATGACATATAATTCCAAACTTCTTAACCATCAATATGACATATATCTCACTTCATTTCTTAATTAAAAAATAAATTAATTTAATGAAACATTTTTAAAAATAGCAAAATAAATTAAAATATTTACAAGCTATAGCAAAATTTTGGATTTTATCAGTGATAGTCTTCTATCACTATAGCATATAAATGATTATTAGTGATATAATTTGCTATAGGTTGTAAATATTTTGTAAAATCTACTATTTTAAACATTTCGCTAATTTAATCGATATACATTTTTTTCTCCATTTTTAAAATTTTAATTGATATACATTTCTTAATTTAATTCATAATTTAATTCCAAACCCTTTTTTTCCCTCTCTCTTTTAATCATCATTTCAAGGTACATCTCTAACATTTTCAAAATAAATCCCATATTGAAAATCAAAATTGAGAAAAAAAAATAGTTCAATCATAAAAAGGTTTTGGATTCAAATTCAACTATATTTGATTCTTTCTTCAATTTTTAAATTTTTTTCATGTCAAAATTTATATATATATTTATATTTAATTTAGAAGGGAGAAAGGAGAAACACATTCAAAAGTTTCAGTTCCAAATGGTTTTTGAAACTCTCATCAATGGAGGATTCATAGTTCATCATCACCATCTTCATCTTCTTCCATATAAATCCACTGGCCTTGTTCTTCATTACTCCATCATCCTTCATCAAATTTTCCAAATTTTCCCATCTCCTTGAATTCACAAACCACTACCACGTTAACATAAACATAAACACAAATTAACCAAAATAAAGAAACAAAAATATTACTTATTTCCATTATTAACATCTCCATCTTCTTCTTCTTTCCTCCTTTTCTGGAAAATTTTCCCCTTTTTTTACTTACAGTAACTTCCTCACATGATATCAGTAATAAAAAATCACCATACACATGATATCAAAAATCACGATCACAAGTTTTACAAAAATCACAATAAAAAATCCAACAGCCATGCAATCACAATAATTTAAAAAGGAATAAAAAATCAAAGTAAATTTAGATAAGTGGTTTTCGTACCAAACAAGAGCAAATGAAACTTACATTTTTTACTTCAGAATCGTTCAAGGCGTTCAACAAGCAACACTTCAAATGTAGATCTGGCCACGATTTCCAAGGGTAAGTATGAAGGGATAAAAGTCCTATGGCAGCGGAAAAATTTAAAGAATCGTTACTCAAATTAATTTGGAATTCTTAAAATACTAGTACATTGGCAAAATTAGAATCAAAATTCTAAATAAATTCTAAGCATGCTTTTAATTTATAGGACAAAGAGAACTTACTTTCGATGACGTCTCTGAATCTACAAATCACTGAATTGGAGACACCACCCATCGGAGACCTTTCTATCCTCTACGATGAGATTGGTTTGTGGGGACCAATTGGGATGGAAAATTGTTTAGAGGTAGTTGAGAGAATTTTTTTTTTTTGTAGAGAGAAAAAGCCTTGACTTTTTCTGGATGAATTTGGTTGTGTTAAAGAAAACTCTTTTCTTCAAGATATTTATAACTCTCTTTACTTCTTGGAATAGGAAAAGTAATAGGAGAGAATTATGAGATTCTTTTTATCAAATTAACTAATTAATTAATAATTAATCAATTAGTTAATAATTAATTAAATCATATTTAATTAATATTTCATTCAAATCTTAT
>JBBPDI010000004.1:7200527-7212760 GCA_037974545.1 Cucumis variabilis
AAGGACCAGTTACGAGGGCCATATTTATGGACCAATCTTTGAAGGGAATCGTCCTCTTCAGGACTCCAAGGGCCTTTAATTCGATCGATTGGTTTGGCCATGGGAAAGGAAAGAAGAAAGAAAGAAGATTTGGGAGAGGGATTCGAATGGGGGCATGGGGAGTTGGGGAATATATAAAAGGGAGGGGAAGGATAACCGGAAGAGGAGGTGGAAGTTTGGACGTTGGTAAGATAGGCGGTTATGGGATTGGTTACCGGAAGTTCCTTTAAAGCGGTTAAGATGGGATACAGCTGGAGAGTAGACACGCATCACATCTTTAAACTGCGCTTGATTTACACAAGTCCACGCTCTCCATTTCAAAATCTATTCCTTCTCTGTCCTTTCTTTTTTTTCCTTCGTATTTACCCACGCTCCCTCATTTTAGCGCGTATCATCTACCAACTAAACAGTAATACTAAATACCTAACTTCAACTCATTTTCTTACTTTCCTAATTCCCTTTTTTTTTATATTTTTCAACCTAACCCATTCAAAAATCTAAACTGTAGTATATCTCCAACAAAATCCACTTTTCCTTTCTATTTGCTCCCTCGAGTTTCAAACTTTTATTTTCTACATTTATTAAATACTTCTTCAGTTAATTCTTAGTTCGAATGCTTACTAGACTATTTTGTCATCATGTGGAAGCTAATTTTCATTTGGTTAATTACATTTAATTCATTGGAAAATCAATTAATCATTTGATGACACACGAATGGCTCCACCCAAACATTTGGCGGTCACCCACTCCAACAAGGTTCGTGAACAATGGCTAAAGCTTCTATTCCTTTCTCCCCTCATAATATGACTTCTACTCCTTAACACTTCCTTTGAAATTCTTTATTTTGTGTTTTGATTCTTCTACTTCTAAGGTTACATTATCGATGTGCCTAAAAACACCTTACGAACTTGTTTGTTCAAATTCAATTTTAACAATATGATTCAATTTAGGAAATTAGATCCATGAATTTTTGTATTTTAAATGATAATTTAATAGGAATTTTTTTTTCTAGATTAATGGCGATGGTTTGCACAATATTGTTTAGTGTTAAGCTTCTTTGTCATTAAGCTATAATCTTGTTGAGATTGGCTTGCACAATATTGTTTAGTGTTAAGCTTCTTTGTCATTAAGCTATAATCTTGTTGAGATTGGCTTGTTGTTGTAATGTTGTTCTTCTTCTTCCTCATTGCCTTAGACTTCAGTCTATGACTTTTGATAGAATATGATATTAGATTATCTTAGTGATGTAATTGTCCCGCAATATTTTATAATCGTTGCTTGTACAATTTTTATTGATTCTTAAACTCATTTTTGTATTTACTACCTATTAAAATGCCTTGTACATAATCTTAGAATGCATATCTCGATGCAGTGGTAGCCAGAGATCCACTGTGATCTATTATTTATTGCTTCAGAGCATATAACTCAGGGCTTTGTTGTCCCCCAGCTGTCTTGAGTTTATAAAAAAACACTCCTCAACTTTGCATTTTTGTAATGAATCTCGATTGAGAATGCTCCAAAATTTTTCCGAGATTTATCACAGAATACTGATCTATGTGTGTTTTATTTTTCTTGCAGATGCCTCTTACACGAAAATAAATTTTTTGCTAAATTATAAAAAAAACAAAGAGTACTCCTCAACTTTGTATTTTGTAAAAGGAGCATATGCAAGAAAAAGAAACACACACGCAAATCAGTATTCTATGATGAATCTCAAGCATTGTCAGTCGAGATTACATGAATAAGCAATAGAACTCAAGCAATATTGCACCAGGATGCCATGAGATTAAGGTTTTGCATGCATTCTGTGTGGTAATCGTGATAAAATTTTGAGGAAAATTGGTCCCGAGATTACCCTGCGAAATACATGTAAAAATCATCTAATCTCGAGATTCCGTCAACAAAGTTAGGGGCAAAGTCATAAATCTTAGTCAAGATTCATAATCTGCACGAAGTAAGATTCATGAAAAAGTCAAGATTTTTTGAAGGAGTACACAAAAAACTATAGAATCGACCTAGATTAACTCAACGATAACTAAATCAGAGCATCAAGACTTAAAAATGTATCTTCTTTTTTACTAACAAGTTAAATAAAAAAGATAAAAAAATTTAAAGTTACAGGTATATTTTAAAGCTTTTATTTTAATATATTTTCCAACTAATTGAATATAATTTACACATCATCAAATATAACTAATGTACTGCTAAATAGCATTTCGTTAAATTAAATTAAATTAACTCAAGGATCATTTAAAAACATTTAGCAAACGTAGGAACCAAAGTGTTTGTTTTGAAACTTTAGAGATCAAATAGATATGAACTTCAAAATCTCATTGACCATAAGTGCATTTTGCTCTTATATTTTTTAGTCTTAGTTTGGTAATTCAATTTTTGTTTTCAATTTTTAAAATTTAGACATATAAATCTCTCTCTCTCTTTTTTTTTTATGTTTTAGTTTTTTAAGTTTTGTTGGCTACTGAAAGATTATGTAATGACTTTATTTTTCAAATTTGTTTTTGAGAAAACATAAATCAGAAAAGTGATGTTTATAGAAACAATTTTCAAAATAAGATAATTACTTAATTGGCCTCAGATAAACCTTGATTCATTGACATGCCATTTAAAAAAATTATAAATAAATAAACTTTGATGAAAAATCATCAAATTTTAAAATCTTAGTTATTCTTCCAACTTTTGTTATGATTAGGTGTCTATCATGGTGGACTTGCCAGTTTCAAATTCATTTAATTTAGTCTCCAAAGCTTAATGTGTTCTTTTAGAAGGTATTAAATTCAATGTTTAAATTATAACAAAATGGGTCTCTAATTTAGAATATCTAATAGATCTATGAAATATTGATTTTGTATCTGATAAGTCTATGAAATATTGTTGGATAAGATATTGTATGTTTCTCTACAACAAATTTCTCATTTTCATATAAGATTGAAAGATTATTCAACAACAAACTTACCCTAGAATATAGATTTAGTGTATTATTTTACATGATCAGTTATATTGATCTCTGTAGATAGTTTTTTTTATCTTTTAAAACACTAGATTAGACCTCTTAAAAAAAAATCTATTGGAGGCTCCAAAATTTTGGAAAATTAGGGGAGTAAATTTGTTAACCATTCTTATGTGATAATTAGATTTGAAATACATAATTTAAGATTCATTTGGTAACGTTTTTGTTTCTTGTTTTCTATTTATGTTTTTATTTCTTAAGAAACATAAATGTTTTGTAACATTCTCTCTTTTTCGTTCTAAAAAACAATAGAAATATTTTTCGTTTTATAAGAAATTATTGGAAAAAAAAGTAGTGCTTCATGTTCCGTTTCTCAATTATTTTTATTAGTTTCTTTTTCCTTTTTTTTCAATTATTTTTATTGGTTTCTTTTTCTTTTTTTCAATTATTTTTATTGATTTTTTTTCCTTTTTATCAATTATTTTTATTGGTTTCCTTTTCATTTTCCTTAATTATTTTTCTACTTTCTTTTCCTTTTTCATTTTCCCACGTGGTTTCATTTTTCTTCCTCTTATTTCCATCTTTTTTCCCAAATAATCACTCTATGTGTTTTTCTTTTTCTTCCTCTTATCTCCATAGTCTTCCCCAAATAACCATTGTCTTCTTCTTCCTCTCATCGTCTTCCTTTACACGACATCTTCCTTTTCGTCAGATCTAGGTTTTTCTCTTCCTCTTTGCACAGATCTGGGTTTTCGTTGTAGGGTTTCGTCGAATTTGTGGATTTTCGTCAGACCTATGTTTTCGTCGGGGGTCTTTGTCTTCCTCTTCATCATGGGGTTTCGTCTTCCTTCTCGCCGACTCTGTCCTTCAGATCTCAATCTTCATCTTGATCTCCATAAGATTACTAGAAGACCTTTCTATCTAAGTTTGATAAAGTAATTGGTGTAATGTTTAATTGAATTAGATAAGAATAAAATAACATGAATAAAATAAAAAATAAATCTCGAAGAAAACCAGAAAACAAGAAATAGTTATCAAACACATTCATGTTTTTTGTTCTAAAAAAAGAAGAAACAGAGAACATAGAACATGGAACAAGAAACAGGAAATAAGGAACAGAAACTAAAATGTTACAAAACAGACCCTTACTAGTCTATTGTTTTTTCAAAAAGAAAAAAAGGTAAAATTTTTAGTAATTATTATTGTAAGTAAAAGCAATTTATTGATTCAAGGGGGTAAGATCATTAATTCTATGAGTAAAGATGATAGACTGATAGACTGAAAAATCAAACTCACAAGCTCACAAGCTTAACCTAAGTGGGTCGGAAGAGGAGAGAAGTGTCAATTTGAGAACTTTTCAAATTGAGAAATCATCTTTTTTTTGAACTCTCATTTTCTTCATCCAAATTGTTAGTAGCTGATGTCTCTTCAGCTATAAATTTTAATTTTATGTTAAATTTATTTGTAGTATTATTTATTTAGAATTATCTCAAATTATATGAACCAGAAATTTTCTTTAAATAACTTTAAATTAGTTCCATTGTTTTATTTTATTTATATTTAATAAAATAAGTAGACTTTGCACTGTTACATGCACTTCATTGATCTCATAATTTATTTTGTTTCTTTATGCCACTTTTTTTAGCAATCTTTTGGTACAATTTTTTATTTATATAATTTTTTTAAAATTTGTTTCCATTGATATCTTTATTGATTTAGAAATATATTATAATTTGAATAAACTTTTATTAATATTTTGTTTTTATTTGCTAAGCAATCTCTCAATACAATTTTTTAATTAATTTTTTTTTTGTTACTAGTCATTTGATATCTTTTACTTTTGTATATATGTGTGAAAAGTGGATTTTAACCAACTGTTTCCATTTCAATACAAACAGACCACATAAAAACAAAAAAAGTTAATTACAAAATATTTGATAGAAGATAGGTTGTAATTAAAATTATAAAAATTTCAATTTAATATAAGAGCAGCATATAAATAATTGAATAATATTGATTTGAATGATTATAGTTAAGTGAGAACCAATTTGATTTGAATTGACGGAATAATATTAAGGTGAAAATTAAAATTTAGGAAACACTAATTTGGTTAAGAATAAGATAAGAGGTAATTAGGGTTGTGAGGAATTATTTAAGAAAGGTAGACTAATGTGAAAGAAAGAGAGGGTAGCATAGAATGAGATGTTGGATAATAGGCATGTGATAAGATGAAGAGTTGAAAAGAATGATAAAGATAGGAAATGAAGAGTAGGGAGAGGGATGAGTGAGGAGCACCCTCCAAAGGTGGAGAGTGGATGAGGAAAAGAAGATGTAATTGGGTTGGAAGATTGTTAAAAACAAGAAGAAGAAGAAGAAAAAAAAAAAAAGAAGAGTATGAAATTGGAGAGTGCAGTGTTGGTGAAGTAATAAAAGAAGGGAAGCATAAGAAATTAATTGAGAAAATCATGAAATTTTTGATATTAATAAAAGAGGGGACGGAATGGAATGGGGATAAGGATGTGAGCGGTTGGCTGTGATTTCCAAGTCAGTGTTTTGACTGGGGAAGCAATGCCAGCCTGTTTACCATTTTCCCTTATATGGGATCTTATCCTAACCTCACAATTACATTTCCTTTCCTTTCCTTTCCTTTTTAAATATATTTCTCCAATTTTAAGTTTTAACCATCACATATAAATACTTACCTTTTTTACATTTTATATCTCTTTACCATTCATTTCTTTATTATATTCTAACTAGTTTTTACAAAAAATAAAACAAACCCAAAAAATATTTACACCTTTTAAAACAATTTTTAAAAAAACAAAAAGTTCACGAGTCCACAACATCAAATAACAAAAATGTTGTGATTAATTAGTCACACACTCTCGAAAAAACAATCTTTTATCTAGTTTAAACTATCTTGTACTCAGTCTAAACAATCTTGTATTTTTGTACTTACTTTAAATGATTTTATACTCTTGTACTTAGTCTAAACGATCTTATACTAAATTTAAACGATTTATTAGTGATAGTAGTCTATTTCTGTCTATATGGGACAGACAACTGATCGTTTAAATATTAGTACACAATCGTTTAGTGAAAAAAGAAGAATGACTGTAAATATTTTTAATTTTGTCTTATATATATAAATTAACCAAAATTTAAAGTAACCAAGGGACATTTGTATAAAAGACAAAGCAAGTTATAATAATTAAGTTCATAACACATGACTTTATTGTTTTAAAAAATAACAAAAATAAAGCGCAATCCACATATACAAAATGTAAAATGTCACAAATGCCTTGTAACTGAAATATATTTCATACACCTGATACACTTTGATACATACCTAATAAATCTAATACTCATTAATACACTTGATATATATTTGACATTTTTTTAATAACCTTTGGGACCTTGATACATTTGAAGTATCATAATATTCTTTGATACACTTAATACCATTTGATGCATCTGAAATACCTTGATACACCTAATACTCCTTGTTAAACATGATTATTCTTAATTTACTTCATACCCTTTAAGTCTTGATATACTTAAAGGCTTCACTAATAAGTTTGATACACTTGATGCACTGCTAATAAACTTGTTATACTTTATTGATATATGCATACACTTGATGCACGTGATATGTTTGATACACCTGAAGTAGTGCGGTTGTACTTAGTATTCTTCACTGATATATTTGATCGATTAAATACACTTGATATACTTGAAGTCCTATTTATACACTTGTAAACTTGATTGATATACTTGATAATGATTCATTTTAATGATATGTTGATATACGTTAATAATATTTTGTTGATATACTTGATAATGATATACTGAGTTATATCATTCATATGCTTAATAACATTTGAAAAAAATAAAAATTAAGTAGTAAATATATCAATCAACTTATACATATAATATACACACATAACAATACTAATACAAAGTAAAACCCAAACAAAACCAACGCAAAAAAAATAAATTAAAATCAAATTTAACTTAAAATATACATCGAAGAAAGTAGAGAAAAATCACAAATGAAGTTAAATTACACAGATCAACCACTATTTTATTTTCTATTGCAATTCATGTGCCATTGATATCTTAAAATCAAGATTAAGACAGGAAAAACAGATTGTTTTTTCCGTATGAAAAATGATGATTAGGGTCATAAAAAGTGGGAGAAGAAATAAGTGATGATTAAGGTACATAAATCAATAAGATCAAGTATGTGATAATCTCGAAGTAAGAGGTTCAATCCCCACATCCCACATATTGTAAAAAAAAAAAGAGAATGAATGGAAATTGGTAATTGAAGATACAATAAATTTCATGATAAATATATTTGATAATTTAAAACATTTTAGCAAAATATATTTATTTGAAATATTTGAAATTTTTGATAATTTTGGTGTATTTAGATTAAAAGAATAAAATGGATTTTCTTTCTAAAAGCCAAATGTTTGATTCTCTTTGGAATTGTTGTACTAAAAATCTTATAATAACATTATCACACGTGCAACACACGTCAATATTTCCTAGTATTTATAAAAGAAACTTATTCATGTAATTTCCCTTTTTTCTTTTTGAAAATGAAAATAAAATTATTACTTTTATAAGGTTGTTACATTTTCAATCTGCGAACGGGATAAAAAAGGAGAATTTTAAAAATAGCAAAGTTTATACAAATATTTACAACCTATAGCAAATTTTATCACTAGTTATTGATATGCTATAGTGATAGAAGACTATCAATGATAGAATCCAAAATTTTGTTATAGCTTATAAATATTTTAATTTATTTTGTTATTTTTAAAAATGTCCCTAAAAAGATATTAGCATAATAAATGCAATAAAATGAAAGAAAAACTAAATATAACAAAATATTTAGTTTATTTGGGATAAATATTGATAGATTACGATAGATTCTTACCTGTATCTATTGTAGTCTATTAATGGATACAACGATAGATTCTTACCTGTATCTATTGTAGTCTATTAATGAATATAGATATTAATGATGGTAATATTTTATTATTTTTAAATTTTTTAGTTCCTTTTTCATTTAAAATAATTTTTAAAATGAAATAATTATCACCAAGATCCATTCCTTATTTTTAGATTAAATTGAATGAATTTAGTAGATATCTTTGATATATTTGTTTTTTTTATTTTGTTTTTGAAACAAAAAAGGAAAAAAAAAATTTAGGCTTTCTTGGTTTTAAGAGTGACGTTTTTGAAAGAAATTTGTTACTGCAAACTTTGAAAATTGAAAATTTTAAATATTTAAAGTGTCATCAGATTACTTTTAATTTTGAAGGAGGGAGAGAATTTTAAACTTTAAAAATATCCATTAAATTCTTAAACATTTAAAGTAAATGCTTTTGATTCAAAAAATAACATTTTGATACATGAGAGAGTTTTTTTCTTCAAAAACTTCATCAAGAGAGATTATTCAACACATTCTAAATTGTGGTACGATTACATCATCAAACATAAATGGTTATTCTCTTGAGATATTTGTATATTATCTTAAAAGAAAATCTATATATGCTATTAGCTATTACGATTATTCAACAGATTCTAGATTCTAAATGTAGAACGATTACATTGTCAAACATAAATGGTTATTATCTTGAGACACTTGTATATTATCTTAAAAGAAAATGAAAGTTTCAACCTTCACCTATTCTCCCCTAAATGAGACTTGTTACTTAAAATGTTTTTATATATTGTTTGAGGGAACACAAAAAGCTACAGAACATAGCAACATTGATAGTTGTTAGAACTATTTGTCATTTTTGATGGGGTGCTAATCTGACCATCCAGTTTAACTTATTGGACTAAAAATAAAGTTTTTGTTTTAATAAAATTAATCTTACTCTATTTTTTTATGTAAAGTAAAATAATAAAAAGTGTTCTAGAGGATGTGAAAAGAATTTGATTACAAAACTTACACGAAAAAAACAAAGAGAAAGACTAATAAAAAAAATTAAAAATAAAATACTATAACAACTAAACTTAAGATTTATTAACTAATATAAATACAAATAGTAAATTAAAGCAAATCTTAATATAAGATTAATTATTATTATTTTGAATAACGGTCTCAAAATTAGTTGTTTTTATTTTTATTTTTATTTTATTGAAATTCTATTTTCTTAACGACACTCATTCAATTCATATCTGCCAAAGTTCCAACATCTCAAAATTATTTGATTTCCTTTCTTCTATGCGTATCATTTTCTTCTCTCTTTTATTCAGTTACGGTTTTTTATTGGAAAAAAATATTAGAAATTTGAAAACAAATTATTTAATTGAAAATAAATACATTTTAGGATGAATTAAAATATTTATAATCATATTGTCTATCATTTATAAAATATAAATTTTTATTATATTTTATAAATATTTTTTAAACAATTTTCACTTACAATAATTTTTCTTTTAAAAAAATTGAAAGTCCTCAATTTTAATCTAAAAAAGTTCAATTTCTCTCCTAATTGATATTCAAATCAATACCGTATCATGCATATTTCATAACACATTTTGGTTATATTTAGAAAAAACAAACAAAAACAAAATCTCAAAAATAAATTAATAATCACAAACACAAACATTATGAATTTTCCTTCGAAAAACATACAAACTCGAAACACACTATCAACTCCCGATTATAAAGAGTATTATTAAAGTCGAAGGGGCGCATTAAAAGAAACATACAAAAAAAAAAAGTAAAGGGAAGGAGAAAGAAGATATGTGTTCCCACGGAGAAGAAATCACATTCAAATGAATAGTATGAATTTTCTGTTAGGGTTTGTACCTCTTCAACCACCATCTAATTAATTTCAATTTATTCTATATCTATAAAAGAACAGTTTGACTTTGACATATGGAATTGCTATGCTTAAACACTGAAATTGACATACATTATGTTCACCTAAATTCTATTAAATTTTGGCTCACTTCATTTTAATTTGAAAACCCAAAAAACAAAATGAGATTCATTTATTCATGCTATGAATAGAATAGGTCCTAATTTAAATTACAAGTCTAATGCTATTGTGTGTATAACGCATTTGTAAAACCTTAAATGTAGAAAATGATCCAAATGTCTTATTTGTATTATTAAGTAATTCAATCACAAAAATCTTCTAAATATTTTCAAATATAATAAAATGATAGTATGATCTATTGGTGTGATTAATATTCTAAAGTGTTTATCCACTTAGACATCATATTGTTTTTATTAGTATTTAAGTAACACAGACATTTAGTGTCCATCTTTGTCTATTACTTATTGACAATAACATTTTGTTATATTTGTAAATGAGTTGGATCAATTTGTTATATTTTGCAAATAACTCTTAAAGGAACAACTTGAAAACACATGTCGTACCATATAGTCAAAATTTTGAAAATTGGAATTTGAATAGGGTTGTTTTTAAATATTACAAAATAAAACATTACAATTTATTTGCAATAGACTTAATGTTTCAACAGTTTTGTCATTTAAAATAATTTCTTTATAAATATATATGATATAATGAAAACTCCATTTAAGAACAATTTTTTTTGTAAAACTAGAAATAAATGTAAGATTTGATATGTAACACCAATTACACTCGAATAGTGGTGTTTTGTTGACGTGATCTGTTCTTATTTAACTTCAAACTCAACTTTTATATGTATAAAATTATGTTGTTGAGCGAACATACTAGACCTCCTCGACCCACTCACAACCTTGAATGTCAAGAGTACTTGATTTAGGATACAAATATAAAAACAATAAAACATGCTTTCTGAAAAAACAATAGTTCACAAATCATGATTTCCATTTCAACATTCAACATCAAGTAATCTAAGAAATCAAGATTTAAAATCATACTTTTAATCAAATCAAACTTAAAGCTTAAAACATAGTTTGTAAGTTTATAAACATGTTTAAGGAAATCATATAATCTCAAAGTAATCAATAAAAACTTTACTTTTAAAACCCTAAGTCGTTGAATTCATTATTTAGATTATTTAGATCAAGAAGGTTACATGCAAATATGACCTTAAAATGCCAACATGACCATAGTTGGAACATTTGGTGCTTCATCAACCGATTCATATCTAATTCAAAATTTTAAAAGTGTGGCCTTTGAAGTTTTTAATGGGTCAACTTTAAGTCTAATAAAGTTGGCATTGGAGTATTTGTATAAAACTTGAAAGGACCACAACAAAGTAGCCGTAGGTCATATAGTCCCAAATGGGAGACCACCTTGGTAGTTGGCCAGACATTCTTAGCCAAATGATGTAATCTTTTTGTCCCAAATCTAATGTATGATAGACTATTTTTTTACATTTTCTTTTAAAAAGAAATTATTATATCAAAATTCTAATGAAATAATGTTTCAAATTATTTAGGTATAATATAGATTTTAGGAGCTAGGTTTAAAAAAAACCTAAAGAACAAAAACTCATTACACTTGATTTTACCATAAAATGTAAATAATTTGTTCATTTTGTCATTTGTGATAATTTATCTTAATTATCCAAAACTAAGACTAAAAAACGTAAATAACACAATAAAAAAATCAACCATAATAAAAAAGTAATGACATCAAATAGCACTTATGGACAATGTTTGAAGTGAGGAATTGAATAGTGAAGAATAACTCGAGGAGCTCACAATATAGGAAGTTGATAAGGTATAAAATTGATATTTTTTAATAGTGCGACCCACAAAGTCCTTAGGCCAAACAAGAAATGAAGTTTACAATCTCTGTTTTTTTACTCTTACTGCGAAATTTATTGGGTCAAACACACCCTTAGAGATGGTAATTAAGTGTATAACAATGCAATTATAGAAAAATCTATTAGCAATAGACTCTAGAGCTAATGAAGTTCTATCAGTGATAAACGTTATTGCTAACAGATAGATTCTTACTAACAATATGATCTACCACTAATAGACTCTAAAAATTAGATCTAAAATTTTCTAATTTGTACATTTTTTATTATATACTATATCGATTAAAACTTTGGATCTAGTTGCTATATTTGCAACTATTCCTTAACAAACATTAACTTCAATGTCCTTTGTGATTTGTAATAAACAAAGATGAACAAATAATTCTCATTTTTAAACCTAAGCTTTGATACATCATATGGATATATGATGTTTTTTCCAAAATATATATGTATGAATTTTCCTAGGAACTACTTA
>JBBPDI010000004.1:7263269-7278357 GCA_037974545.1 Cucumis variabilis
TTATATTTGAATATGATTCAAATTTAATTTAAGTTAAATATAAGATATTTAATTTAACAATTAATTAATTGGAGAATTAATTAATAGTTTAATTTTAATAAATTAAATTTGATTTAATTAAATCTATGAGTTATTGCAGAGATTCAAATAAGATTTGAATGAAATATTAATTAAAAATAATTTAATTAATATATATATATATAAAAGATATTGGAGAGATATTTATTTAAATAAGATTTAAATAAAAATATTAATTAAATATGATTTAATTAATTATAACTAATTGATTAATTGCTAATTAATTAGTAGATTTGATAAAAAGAATCTTGTAATTCTCTCCCACTCCTTTTCCTATTCCAAGAAGGAAAAAGAGTTATAAATATCTGAAAGAAAATAGTTTTCTTTAACGAATTAATGAAAAAAAAATCAAGGCTTTTTTCTCTCTGCAAAATTAGTTTCTCCAAAAATCTCTATACATTTTCTCATCCAATTGGTTTCCACAAACCAAGGTCTCCGACGGGTGGTGTCCCAATTTGGAGATTAATTTGTAGATTCAGAGACATCATCGAAAGTAAGTTTTCTAGATCTTTAAAAGCATATTTAGAATTTATTTAGAATTTTGATTCTAATTTTGCCAATGTACTACTATTTTAAATATTTCCAATTAAATTGAGTAATGGTTCTTTAATTCTTTCGCTGCCATAGAGCTTTTATCCCTTCAACATCTACTCTTTTAAATGTTTTTTTTTTTTTGAAGAAAACCTCAAGCTGAAGCTTGACTTGAAATTCTTTTTTCTTTCCCAAAATGTGTATTTGAACAAGTTTCCTTTTCTATTTTGAATTGAAGGATCCTTTAAATTTTCTTTAATTCTTTTGTAATCGATTTTTTCTTTTAGAAAACCAATTTTTTTTGTTTTCTTTTTATTTGTTCACTTTTTAGAACATTGATTTCTAAAAGTTTATGAGGTAAGACGGGAGAGATGAATTCAAAACATAGTTCCTCCCCAAATTAATTTATTAAAATTCCCTTTTCTGTTATTGTTAAAGGGTATAATTGAGTAATAAAAGATGTTCCAAGATTTAATTCTTGGTGAAGATCTTTAACTAAAAGAAAAAATATTTTAAAACAATGTTCTTTATATTTACTTTTGAAAGTTTGAACTTGATATTTAATCTTTTACCATTTGCTTCTAGAAGAACTTTCGTGGTTTTTTAAAAATATTTTGATTTGCATCTAAATCTATTTAGGCTTTTAAAGTAATTTTGAAATCTTATATTTTTAGTGTAATTAAACAATACCATGTTTGAAAACTTATTCTTGAAATTAGATTCACTTCAGGATTTAGTTCATTAAAAAAAAAATTCCTAAGTCTATATCTTATGAAGTGTTATTCTGCTTTATTTGAGAAAATTTTCTTTTTGATTTCTAAAATTTCATATTTTTGTTGAGAAATTTCAAATTTTAAAATCTTCGATAAAAACTGGTATTTTTACTTTGAGAGTTTGTAAGATTTTTAAGACTTCTTTAAGAAATTGTTTTCTTCTTTGGAGATGATTTTGAAGAAGACTCTTCTGTTAGAGAATCTTTTATTGTTTCTAGAATATTTCTTTTTAATTCTTCATTTGAGACATGGTTATTTGTTTGAAATAATGAATATTGTTAGAAAGTTAAAACATTTATTTTGTTTAAAACACATTTGCATAGGTCTTTGAGAAGAAAGATTGACTATGTGATTAGACTATTATGCGATGAAAGTTGGTGATTGGAGAGATTGCAAGGTGCGTTTTGCATTCTAATCTACGAGATGATAAAGGTTATATGATGAATTGTTACGTGATAAAGCAAAGAATAAGTTCATAAAATATAGGCTTAATAAGTCTATAT
The DNA here is from genome assembly GCA_037974545.1 of Cucumis variabilis. NCBI lineage: Eukaryota > Viridiplantae > Streptophyta > Magnoliopsida > Cucurbitales > Cucurbitaceae > Cucumis > Cucumis variabilis. Next base: position 7,265,155 of record JBBPDI010000004.1, read on the forward strand.
CTTAGTCTATTAACTGCTTTATTAAGTCTATATCTTATGAACTGTTACGTGACATGAACCATGTGATGAGAAAGTTCAAGTCTATATCCTTGTGCAAGAAGGTCAGTGAGATGATTTGACCTTACCGACCATTTGAATTCAGGATTAGGAGGTGACAGTAACATGTGGCATTTAATTTTGACATTGGTCGAGTCTTACCTCGAGTAGAGGTAATCAGTTTGGCATGAAAAATCTCAGCGGAGGACTTATAAATAGGTGAAGTCCGACTATTTTTTGGAATCACTTTTACCTTGTGTGCACGTAAGAAAGAATTGAGAGAATTTCAAGATTTTTAAAGATCCATCACGAGCTTGAATTTGACAAGGAATTGCAAGGAAGTTCAAGGAAATTCTTGGATAAGGAGTTAAGCGAAGAAGCTAATTGATTGTATGTGGTTTCTTCCTAAAAATGTTTTCAAAACTAAAAGGATTTCTATTGTATTTAAATCTTTGATGTATTTCCATTGAATCCTTGAGTTACACAATTCTTTGTACATTCTCAAATTCTTAAAGAATGTATTTGATTGACAAATGAATTGAGTTTGAAATGAACTGAATGATGTGATGAGATGATCTTTGGTACCCTATTGTTGGAATTTATGTCCTAAAAGTTGTAGTTTGTATTTTAAATAATATTATATTCAATAAAGTAGTTATTGAAGACTTATTAGTCGAAATAGAATACTATAATCTTAAATCCAATAAACTAAGGTTCCAAGGCTATCTAATGTAAACTTGAACTTTATGTAGAGACATAAACATGTATCAAGTTTGAGTATATAACTCAAACAGTCTATAATGTATGAATAATGTTAGGCGCCTATTTTGGTAACACTATGGATGCGGCCCACTTTGTAGTTAGTACAAACAATGTGATCTTGAATCATTCATATAGAGACATGGAAATAGAGACATATATGTAAAGAGTTTACATAAGACTAGAGCCATGAAATAATCACTTTTAAGTTATAACACAGTTGACTATATAAAATTGACTATTTCGATTATTGATGATTTAAGTAACTTAATCTTAATCTTGAGTTAACTGTGAACTTTTGTTCCAACCGAACTATCCTTAGATTTGCATAGGTGAGGGCAGTTGATCAATAACGCTATCCCAATAAACCTCCCATTTCAGGGGTAAGATTGGGTGGATGGCTAGGGACATAGGCTGAAAGAGGAATTCACTCGACCTACTCGTTAAAGACTGAATCCAAGTCTTGAACAAGGATCCCTACCCTCTCATTGGCCCGAGAGGGACTCAGTTTCTAGGTTGGACCTTAAACTAATTGTTCAACAGTGGATTAGTGAGACTTAAGAAGCAAGATGTAGTCTCAGGGGTAAAATATTATTTTAACCCAGCCGAGGTTACGAACAACTTATGAAGGATTAACTTACTGATCATGATTATATCAGATAGACACAAAGATATCTATAGTGAGGGGAGTGCAACTATGACACTTTAGTGGAATGACCCGTTAGTTAACAAATGTTGATTAGCTTAATCTAAATGGGTTTAGTCAGTTAATCTTGGATCATTGGAGCTCATGATATATAGGTCCATTAGGTTCCCCTTCTAGCTCACATGGAATTAAATTAGAACAATATGTTGGAATAATTAAAATTGTTTAAATTAGGTAAAGAGAGAGAAATCGACAAATATATGTGATATAGTCGTTGGTTATAAGTATAAGAGCTTTATATTTAAATATGATTTAAATATTAAGAACATGAATATGGATTCTTGTTCGAAAGCTCAAAATTGATAGAAATGGTCAAAGTTGTAACAAGTCAAAATGTTGACTTTTGACTTTGTAAAATCAAACATTGATTGACTTTATATTCAAATGTAATTTGAATTTTAGCAAAATGAATCCGAATTCATACTCAGGAGGTCAAAACTATTCAAGATAAACAAAATGGTAAAAAGTCAAAATGTTGGCTTTTGACTTGAAAATGTGAAAGTTTGACTTTGACTTAAATGATAAAATGACCATATTTCCCTTGAACCAAAGTTAGTGAAAAAATTCAACATTTTGTTGGATAATCCTAGTAACACGTGGTTGGATAAGTGGCTACATGAGATGTAGACACCTAGCCCACTAAGTTCCAATAATAGTTAGTGGAATGTTAGGTGTTGAGATTTGGTGTACTAATTACATGCATTTTGTATGTAATTAGGTTATTTAAATGCTATTTTACAAGTATTTGAGAGCTTTTGAAAATTTGAAAAATTTTATTATTTTTAAAATTACACCAAATTCGTTTTCTCTCTGTCTCAACTCTAAAATTCTACTCCAATTTCCATCTCTCTCTCTTAATTCTCTCATTTAATCGGACCCCACAACTTGGTTTTAAGTCTGGAGAATAGCGAGTAAATCCTATTTTTTGCATATTGCGAATATGAAAAAATTAGTGATATCAGACGACTATCAATGGGCTATCGAAGGATGGGCTATCGAAGGACTATCAGAGGGTTATCGACTTTTAAATTTGCTACTTTTACAATTTAAAAAAATGTACTAACATGGGCCTATTATTATAATTTTTTTTGCTATTTTTGCAAGTGCCCCTAAGATTTATTTGGAAAGTATTAAAATTATCTCAATCTCTTCTCCCCCAAGAATGGAATTGAAATCAATTGAAACTAATTTAAGCTTTATTTATTGGCTCTAATACCAATTGCTTAATGCCAAAACGCAAAGAGAATTAGGATCAAAATTATACAAAGAAGCAGTCAGAATATTAGGAGCTAGAAAATCAAAGAAGAGAAAGAATGGGAGAAATGGTAAGTGAACTTTGCTCTCAAAATGCCCAATCTAACTTCTCTTGTTTTTTTGTAGCAAAAGGGATACAATGCGGTGTATGCAAAATGATTGAGCGCCAAACCAACAACTTCCTCGAGCTTATGAGGTAGGTAAATGTCATATGAGGCCTCAATCAAAGGTATGATCTCTATAGCGATATTTATAACTCGGGATGGAGGGACCATTCAAATATAAAACGGGAAATTCAAGCACAATTTAATCAAAGACCCTCCTATACTGCTCCTCCTTCCCTTCCTACTTCATCTCAAGGTATGTCTTTAGCAGATATGGTTAAAAATCTAACTACTAACTCCATTAGTTTCGAGCAAGAAACAAAAGCATTCCAACAAGAAGTGAAAGCCTTCCATCAAAAGGCTAGGGATGGTTTTTTGAACATGGGGAACTAAATCATTGAATTGGCCACGACGGTGAGCAAGATCGAAGGTAAAAGAAAACTTTCTCCTCAACCCAAACGTGTCAACTAAGTGCCATTTCTTTAAGAAATTTCAAGACTTTAATTTCTACATTAGAGGATCCAATGACGAAAACCAACTTTCCTATTTGTTTAACCCAAGATAAGAAATGATGAAAAATAAGAAATGATTTCCCAACCAACCACAAAAAAAAGGTTAGTGAAATTCTTGTCTCCTATTCCTCATTACATTTCTAAAGAACAATGTCCTTCTAGGTTGACACCAAAGAAGAAGGAGGCAACTAAAGATGAGGGGCTTTTAGAGGTGTTCAAGAAGGCACAAATCAACTTGTCCCTCCTTAGCATGATTCAACATATCCTGAGGTATGCAAAATTCCTTAAAGAGTTATGAACTAGCAAAAGAAAGACAAAAAAGCAAAGAGAAAGTAACTGTAAGTAGGAATGTTTTGACTTTGCTAAAACAGAACATTCCAGAGAAATGTTGAGACTCGGGTATGTTTACTTTGCCTTGTACTCTTGAAGAGACTATGATTTCTCATGTCATGCTAGACTTAGGAGCCTCGATAAATGTTATGACTTACAATGTTTTTCAAGATCTTAAGCTTAACAACTTGCAATAAACAATGTTTGTATTTAATTGGCTGATAGATCTTATATTTCTCCTTTTGGCACAATAAAAGATGTTTTAGTTAAAGTAGAAGATTTAATGTTTTTGACAAATTTTTATATCTTGCATATGAATGGGCATTCTACTAAACGATCACTCATTATTTTATTAGGTAGACCTTTCTTTTAATACCAGTAAAGCCATTATCAATGTAAATCAAGGGTTGCTTAGTGTAGAATTTGATGGTGATATTGTGTCCTTTAATATCTTTAATGTCATGAAATTTCTGAAATAACGTTTATCTCTTTGCTCCATTAAAATGCATGATGATGAGATTTTGTTGGATGTTGATAAATTTGTTAATGAAAATGTTGACAATATTGTTGCACACTCTTTTGACTTTGATTTTGATAAATTGAATTGCAACGATGATCTTGAGATTAAGCATGAAAAAGTCTTTTTTGACTGTGATGATGTTGGAATAGGATATGATAATTTTTATTTAGATATCATGATCAAGATCTAACTCCTTCTCTTGGCAATTTGACGATATGAATTCAGATAAAGATTGTGAGGAGGTTATTGTTGATTTGAAATTTGTTGATGAGAATTTTTTGCTTGATTGTTTAATCCCAATTGCTTTAACGATCAACTCGAATGTAGACCTCTCAACACATCCAACCACCTTCACACCTTGCGAACCACTCAACGCATGGTTTTCATTACTCTTATGTACACATAACAACTAGTTCATGATAGGAATAAAGCTAATGGTTTACTCACATACAAGTAACATAAGAACACATACTCTAACTCGTATATAGAATTTTAAACAATCATACTTTTCATATGATTCATAAACAAGATTATAAAATGCATTACACTAAACATAACATAACATGAATTTGGAAGAAAAGCTTTTGAAAACTTTGCTCTTTTATTTGAAAAGGGTCACTCATAAAGCTAATACGTTTCCTCCTAACCCCCCTTCTTAATGCCTAACTTAAGCTCTCCTCACCTGGACTTCATTTGAACTCACAAGGTCCATTTATACTAATCCTAAACTAGATTAGACATCATTAAACTCATCTTAGCTCACCAGCTCTTAGTGCTTTACATGTGATAATTTAGTATCCTTCTTAATCCATGATAAACTTAAGCTTAACATGTGTTTAGCTAACTAATCATTCAGGTTTAAAACTTAATCGACTCCTCCTCATCTAACTCGTCATCTGATAATTGGTTAAGTGATTTTTGTGGCCTTCCCTTCTCGAATTTTCGCCTGACTATTCCTTGCCTAACTCAAAACACATACTACCCTTCCTCGCGTCGCCTAGCCAGAATGCATACTTCTCCTTAAAACCCCTAATCCTTATACTTGGTTATTTTAATAACTTCCTCCTTTACAACCCTTTTACTCTATAACATGGGTTTCACATTCTTACTCTATTCTACTAATTTTTTGTGATTAATTCTTTTCCATAGTGAGTTGGGTTTATTTTTTGAAGAGCTTTTTTAGGTTGTGGAATTTTCTTTTACCCAATTATATTCTTTTGTTATTGCATTCTTTTTTGTACTATCAATTTGTTTGTACAATAGAACTAATTCTTGTATTATTTGATCTTTAACAACTCCCTAAAAAACCTTCCTTTCAAGCTTGTAAGGCGAGATGGTTTTTAGTAGAAGAAGGCTTATTGGTAACTAGAGGAATTTGTTGTATGTTCATAGAGTAGGGGATCTGATCAGAAAGAAATTACTACATGAGTGTCACAACACCTTATGGGTCGACAATCCTAGGTTGCAGAGATGATATCATGCAATATACTACAATGTGCCTCATTTTTTAGCAAGATAAGATCGAAAAGTGAAAGTAATTGGATTTCTCGAACCTTTGCCTATTCTGTCAAGGGCATGAGAGAGTGTATCCATGAACTTCATTACCAATCTCCTAAAGGTGGGTGACCTTGAGTCCATCTTAGTTATCATTGATTGATTTTCGAAGTATATCATATTCATCCCAACTACCAAGTAGTGTTCTCTGAAGTTGGCAACACGATTGTTGTTTAGGCATGTTGTGAAGTTGTGGAGAGTTTCGTCCCGACAATTATTGTGAGCAACAGAGAAGGTAGATTTATTGGTACTTTCTAGACACAATTATTTACCTTCTTGGGGACAAGTTGTAATATATCCTCAAGCTACCACATCCTTAGATAGATGGTCAGGTAGGATGATTCAATTGTATGTCAAAGAGTATTTGCCCCAATTTGTTGACTCAAGACAAAAGAATTGGGTCTAACTGCTAGATGTGGCTCAATTCAGTTTCAATGCTCCGACTAGTTCGTCGATGGGAAAGAGTTTCCTTTGAGATTGAAAGTGGAAGACAACCCATATTACCTTATATCATTTATCATCATTATGCAAGAAAAAATCTTCAAGCTCACAACTTTTCAAAAAAGTGGAAGTAGACGAAAGATATAGCTCGAGCTTACGTAGAGAAAGCCTCAAACTGCATGAAGAAGTAAGCAAATAAAAAGCGTTGACCTTTTTAGTGCCTAGAAGGAGATTAAGTCCTTATCAAGTTGAAGCCAAAACAAATTTTTTTTCGAGCGTGCAAAGATTAACGTCTCTTTAGAAAGTACGAAAGGCCTGTAGAAGTCCTCAAAACGATAGGGAATGCATCTTCTAGGGTGACATTGCTCGTATGGATGAAAATCCATCAGTAATTCATGTAAGCAACTTAAAACCCTACCATCCAAATCCTAATAACAACCAGCATAACAACATTGCCTGACTAAGCATCAACCTGAATCAAAAGGAAGACAAAGATGTTAGAGAGATTCTTGTTGACTGAGTTAGAAAGAATAGAAGACAACCTGAGAAGAATCCATGAATTCCTAGTCAAGTGGAACAACCTCCTCGTGGAAGAAACAAGTTGGGAACATGCCAAGATATAGAAGCTTGGAACCAAATTGAAGAATTAAAGCTTCGCAGTCGACAAAGATGTCAATTGTTTAAGTGGGGGAAAATGTCTTGAGCATGCTTGTCCAAGGTGGTGTTTGCCTATGCTACATGCCCAAACTATCCTCAAACTACCTTATATTTATGTTTTATGCTTAGTTTAGCTTGTTACTTTTATTTCAATGTTGGTTTCCATGTAAGTGAACCGTTCTAATTTTTTATATGCAAGTTTTTCAAATTTAAAATTGTTTAAAATACTATAGGGGAGACCCACTAGTCATATCCCCGACTAAGTGGTGTTGTGGGCTTTGCAATTTAAGCTTTCTTTACAATTGATAGTTTTAAATGCTTTCTTTAATCATGTTTACTAAGCTTTTCTTTCTCTTTCACCTTTTTGTAAAACCATTTCTTTCAAAACGCTAACCTAAACCCTAAATCTTTAATGTGGTTAATTAATTATGTTTTTGTTTTGTTTAGCAGCTGGAAAATTATCATACTGAACTAGAAGAAGTGAAGAATATGAGCCACCAAGAATATGGTTGCCCACTTGAAAAGGTAAAATTTCAAGTTTGGTTCTTTTATTTTTTTCATCATCATCTATGTTTAGTTGTGATTATAATTTTGAGGCGAATTTTTATGTGTTTGGTTGCTACTCATTGTTTAGTTTTGATTTTGGACAAAGGTTGAATTTGTTTTAATTTATGAAACTCATACACTACCTATCATAATCCTTCCCCCAAATGCATACTACCATACACTAAGACTATTATAATATTAGAATTATCATAACACTAACCCTTTCATAAATCAACCCTTCTTTCAATCGGTGTTATTTGGTAGACCATATTTGGTAAACATAAGTTCATTTTTCATTGACTAATATTATGTTTAATGTTACTCTTTTAGGTTTTTGTTGATATTAATTTAAATAACTTCAAAGTTATACTTTGATGGGGGAGGAGAGTTAGATATTATGCACTAATAATTAGTTGAAGTACATTGGATTTGTTTCTCTTTATTAACTAGGGCTGAACTTGGTACGTACTTTCTGTTGCCATTACAACTAGTAAAACCTTTTTATATTGTTATCATTGTCAATATTTATGTGTAGGATTGTACTCTAAATTGTGAGTTCTTTTCTTACCAGGTTTTCCAAGAACTCGCTGGAGCAGAGAAACCATGGAACAATTGATTGATTTACAAGACTTTTTGTAGAGTTGGTAGCAAAATTTTGATTGCAATGTATTTATTTTAAACTTGTTTGTAGATTGTACTAAGCTAACTTATTGTAAAACCTTTATCAATGTTTATTTAGTCGACCTATTTTGTAAAAATACAATGTACTTTATATATATGTGTATTTATGTATATATATTACCGTCCTTTATGTTCATGTTTTTTTTTTTTTTGGTGTTTTAATCGGATAAATTGATCATAGAAATAATGTGTGAGGACGGGATTCAAAGAAATAATAAACTATTAAGCCATGTGTTATATTGACAATAGAAAAGTGTCATAAATATGAAATTTTGTAAGATTAAAAATGTGGTGCGATAGAATATTTGTTGGGTTTGCCATAGCTCAAATATTCATGACACTTTGTTTTAGATATTTTTACAAGAAAAAAGTGTCATTATATATTCACTTTTGACATTTTATAATTGTCATCAATTCATATAACACTATATAAATAAACTAATTTAGATTCTATTGATCACAATGATAATATGTCATAGTAAACTTAACAATGACAATTTATGATTGTCAGTAATTATTCGTTGTTGCACTACTATAAATTTGACCTTATTTGATATGCAAAGCACGTCAAAAAATGTTTACCTTGATGGTCGACCATCAAGTAGGCAGATATCAAGAAAGTCTGATTGTTAAGAAAGGAGATTTTGATGTTTTTTGCCCATCAAGGAAATTGAAAAATTCATCAAGAAAATTGTAATAAAAAGCCTATTTTTTTTTCTTTCTATTTTATGAAAAAAGAATAGATTTGCTTTTGCTTCTATTTTCTCACACCCACCTCAATGAGGATTGCCCTAACAATTGTAACATTGATACCCAAATTTATAAACCATTAATATCCAAATTTATAAATCGCTTTTACAAATTTTTAATGCAGGAGTGGAGATTTGAACCCAGAGACCTCTTGTCCATAAATATATACAGGTGTCAGTTGAGCTAAGCTCATATCTACAACTTCTACAAATTTTAAAAACTCTAAATTACAAACTTTTAATTCAACTCATTAAAGATGAACACAACAACTAATTTAATTTTGATAAAGTTACTTATTTCAATCTAATTATACTTACAACACTTAACTTTTAAAAAAGTAATATTGTATTATTGATGTATAGACAGTAATAATTGAAAAAAATAGTAAAGCTTTAAGAATATTATTGATGAATATCGTGTTTTCTGAGTCCGTTATCAAGGGTCCGAATTTCGTGTTTCATAGAAAATAGTTTCTCTTAAGGGGCAATGCCCATCAAGATATCATTTTTTTTCATGGGTCTTGTCCACGATCTTATCCTAAACCCAAAATTAAAATTTTTTTCTTGATGGACATTATCATTTTTCTTGATGGCCCTTGCCCATGATTTTTTTTTGTCTTTGTCCATCAAGAAACCCTAGACCCATCAAGAAAATTCTAAAGCCATCAAGAAATTCAAAACAAATATATTAATTTTTTTCGATGATGACCATCGACAATCAAGAAAATTCATTCCTTGATGGGCCTCGTCCATCAAGAAAACCTATCTAACTTGATAGGCATTGCCAGTCAACTAATATATTATCTTTAATGTTTATTGTCCACGAGAAATAGTTTTCTTGACGTTTGTGGACCATTAACAAAACTAAGGGAACTTTGCCAATCAAGGAAATAAAAAATTCATATTTTTTACGTTTTTCGTATTACTTCAACAAAATAAGAGAACTTTTCTTGACATACATGACCATCAAGATAAACATTGTATCAAGAAAAATATTTTTCTTGATAGTCCTTTGCGACAACCATCAAGAAATCAAAATTTGTGTGCGTCAAGAAAGACCAAATTTGTAGTAGTGTTGACATTTATTTTTTTTGTCATGAGAAGACCAATTGTGACAATTTACACTTGTCATCGATAATCCTATCTTTACAAGCGATATAGTCCGGCAAATAAGTGTCTTGAATTTTAAATCAGATAGATTTAAATTTCATGTTAGCCCATTTTTCTTGAAGTGATGGACTAGTTTATTTAAAGCAATTTATGAAATCTTTTTAAGATTGTCAAATTAGTTTATTGAAGACGCAAAACGTGTTCTTTGTGGTAACTATATTGTGTTCTTTATGCAAGCTATGCTACTATTGTACTTTGAGCAAGAATTTTCTTCTTATGACCATCAAGTTCTTTCAATTTGATTCGTTTCTCACCTTCTTCCGCTGCAAGTTCTTTAACTGTTGTCCAAAATATTTTGAAGAAATTTTGGTTTAGGAGCTAAAATTTTTGACATCAAGAAGAGATTCCTGGTCTTAGGGAAAACCTAAGACTTTGGGAAGAGAAGGGATTGTCTATTTGAGGGGGCCTAAGATCTTTCAGCAAAGAGAGTTTGTTGAATCACAAGGAAAGTTATCTTCGTGAAAGGGGGTCTCACATTCACGAAGGGAAAGCTGAGGTGAAGACATTAATATTGCCTTACTTAGGAGGAGCCTAAATTTACTTAAGAGGGAGTCTCACATCTATAGGGGGCCTGAGTGCTTTATTCAGTTAAACTCTATAATAGTCATTGTAGTGCTAATTACAAATAATTACTATTGTCACACCCCGCCCCACAATGTGTCCTGAACCTTGTGTTACGACACATGTACGTAACTTGAGTAGTTTTGACGCCTCTAATGCGAAATGCCAGAACGTTCAACTTAAGTTCTTAGACCTTAGCTTCATCCCCTACTTTGAACTTAATTCTTTAAACTACTAAGCTATAAATGAACAATGCAACACAAGATATGAACCAAAACTTCTCGTTTATTCCTTAATATCATGCTTTCCAAATATACATGTTAGCTTTCTTAAATAATGCAAAGAACTATAAAATAAAGCTCCTGCTTGAAGGGTTACACATGTAAGCTTATTAACTTTCCAGACCATGCTTAGCTCGAACCCTTACATGTAGTCCACTAACTAATCCTAATTAGGAAATTTCGTAAAAAAATCTTAACTCTCCTCGTCTGGCTTCATCAGCTCACATTGAACATCAAAACACCTTGTTATTCTTGATCGCAATTCTCTTCATCTCGTGTCGCCTAGCTTTCAACGCCAACCAAACACCTACTTCAAAATATTTATCCAATCCTTATAATCAAAACTCTTACTTCACAATGAGCCCCCTTCAATTCTAGACTTGAGTCTCACAACTATGTTGTAATTTGCTTACCTTTTGATATTAATGGATTCTTTTTCCTGGACAAACAAACCCTAAATGTAGGTGGTATATCATTGACCTGAGTTACCAACTTTTGTATTTCCTCTCTTTACTCTTGCTTGTTGGTGATTTGTTTATCCCAATTGTTGTTTGAGCTATCTATGTGAGATTTGTGAGTGTGTAACTAGTAATCTATACACTTTTTCAATTGGATTTTTATAAAGAAAAAAGGTTAAAAAAATACCATTTGAAACTTTTTTATTTTTTAGGCAGGGGGATTTGAATCTCATGGTTACAATTAGTACACTTAAATGAGAACTGTTGAACTAAATTTTTGTTTAAACTTTTAAAAGAATGTGGAATGAGGATATGTTCTTAAAAGACATGCAAACTGTAGGGTATATATTTGGTATGATTTAGGCTGACACGATAAACAATAAAAAGTTACCATTACATTTTCTTTTGTGAAACTTTTTTTTAAAGGAAAGATAAAGGTTAACGTTAAAAGATTTGAAGAATATGGATGATTTTAGACATGCTAGGCTTAAAATAATAAAAATGCTTACTACTATTATTATTATTTGGAAATTTTGTAAATGTTTAATTAAAGTGGTGAAAATATTTACGAATATATATATATATATATATATATATCAAGATTTCACGTTTTATCAAATAACAATAATTGATAGAATATTTCGATAGAATTATATCTGATATTCTATTGAATTCAATCAATGATAAGACATTAATAGACAGCGATAAACATCTGAATGTCTATTAGTGTTTATTAGTGTCTATTATTGTTAAAATTTAAAATATGTTACTATATTTTATAAATATTTTTGTTCATTTTCTTATATTTGAAAATATGTCTATTGTTGTTGACACTTCACGCAATATCCTTCGAAATAGCCTTAAGACGCTTCACGCAATATGCTTTGAAAGCTAAATCCTTCCGTTCGAAATCCCTTCACTTTCGTCATTTGAAAACGTAGCCCCTAATCCGCTGTTCCTAACACTTCCGATGACCATTACAATTTCTCCTTTAATGATGAAGCCTCATGACTGACAATGAACACCAACCACGATGACGTATACGAGTTCCCAATGGTTCTCCCTTCTACGACTGACGACAACCCACAAATCCACCATAATACTCGATTTCTTCTACAAAGAGGCTCAATGCCTTGGCTATGTTGCAAGATCGGCCTTCAAGGTATAACTCTACTTCCCTTCTTTGTTTTTCCTCTTTGAAGCTCTCATCAATTCTGTTTTTCTTCAGTTGCTTCATATTCAAAACCAATTCAAATTGACTACTTTAGGCTCCTCCGTCCTTGACCTTGGTTGCGCTTCCAGTGCTTGGCTTCAAATTTCATTTCTCCACCTTTCACCTCCATTCCTCTAACTTTTCATTTCACATATAAATTTTGTTTGTTTTAGGTAGCTTGATAGAGTATGTGGCCTTCAAGAAATGGAGGCTCTGTTTTGGGTATTGATATCAAGGTGAACTCTTTATCTTCTTTTAGGTTACTTAATTATGTTGAATCTTATTTATCAGAAAGTTTTAATTTGTTAAAGAAAATATGGGTCTTGCAAATCATAAGGTAAAGGTTCCTCATGTGCATTGTGATTCAAGGGCACAAATTGTTTGTGCTGATGTATGAACATTCCCAAAAGCAAATTGAAATCACTATCCCCTAAGGTAACTTCACTTGTATCAAAAGTTGGCAATGTCTTGTAGTATTAACATTGAATGTTGTATTATTCCTCAATATAGATCAGCTCAATTGGTAAATTGGTAATATTTTTGATCAAGAATATTTTTTCTTTTGATATCTTCACGTTGAATGATGTTAAAATCCTAGTATCAGTTAATAACTCAATCACTAGCATTTGTTGGAAGTGCAAGATTTGTGCAATGGTTTGGTTAAGGGTATA
>JBBPDI010000004.1:7320905-7333363 GCA_037974545.1 Cucumis variabilis
TGATGAAATAAAATCATATCTATTGCCAAAAAAATTATAAAAAAAGTGTTTGTGTGCATATTTTTTTAAAAAAATTACAGTGGCCTCATTTTCCTTATTACAACAGGGCCTCCGAAAATGATTGGACGGCCCTGTTTGGATGCCATTAACTAAACATGGAGTCCTATGTTTGGTAAGAAACTTCTCTGTGGAATTATATGTAATATTATTTAATTTGTTCTTTTGTATATATTATATCGTGATACTTTGGTTTATTTTTAGTATAGGTATATAACAATACAATGCAGGAATTGTGATCTTATTTGGGCATTTCTCATTGCGCAGACCTTGTAAATATTTACGGGGAGTTTCTTCCAAAAGTTAGGGCTTGTAAAGTATAGCGAGTAATTCTTCCTCATAGTTCATTATATATATCAAGGTGTGTTAGGCATAAAAATTCTTAGTGGACATCAACGAGCTTTTAAATATCATGGAGTTCACATAGTTCTTATGATTACTTGGAATGTAGTTGCTTAATAATGATACAAGTTGATTGTGTATGCTTTATAGTAGAAACTAACATGTTTTAAGCTGTCTAAGTTTTTTTTTTTTTTTTTGAGTTAAATCCTTATAGAGTTTGTTGTTTTTGATTTAGACATGCTGTGAAGCCCTGATCATAAGAAGGAATGCGAACAGAGAATAGGCGATTGAAAGGAAAAGTGTAAGTCCAAGATTCTATCGCGTGAAGGTAACTAACGTGATAAGAATACCTAGCGAAAAGGAAGCATGTGTTGGGCGCAAAGAGCGAGGCATTTAGCAGGATACTAAAAGAAGAAGTATCTGTGCCCAAGAGATTGAGGCGAACAAAAAGTAAATTTCTTGTCAAAGTGACTTGACAACTCATTATCGGAAAGGAAACGACAATGGATTTGTGGAAAGAGAAAAGGACGGTCGGGTGATTTAAGAGTTTGGCTTCCCAAGGAGATAAAGTGTGTGTCTCAAGGAAAAATAAAATCGTCATAGATGGATTAGACTATGTGATGAGATTGGGTTGGCAGCATGACGCGACGTGTTAGTAAGGTGACACATGTAAAGCGTGGAAGTGACCCTTGGAGGTGAAAGGCCACTATAAATAGAGTTGAAAGGCAAATGAAAAATGGAAGTTTTGTTTAGAGACATTAGATTTTCTAATGAAAAGTAAGAAGAGGGAGTTCTGAATATTGAATGACCAACTGAAGGAACCGTCAGACGAAAGGAGAAAGCCAAAAGTAGAGAAGGAAGGAGTTGAGGCTAAGTATTTGCTGTGAGGGATACAATGATTTACAAGTATTGTTTCTGAGTGATAAGATTTGATTTATAAATGTTTCTATGATTGATTATTCTTCTGTGAGTTAACAAAAATAAATTTCGAAAGTGGTTTCCAAATCACTACTTATGTTGGAAAATGTTTTCTATGCATGGATTGATTATGAATATTCTGTTGGTGAGTGATTCTTTTACTGGATAAGTGTTTATGAATGACAAATTAGCTTTCAAACATGATTTTTAAACACTTGGGATGTTCAATTTTTTTTTTATGCTTGTATCCGATTATTGAATATTGTTTGAGAAAAGAAAATGTTTCTACTCAAGATCTTCGTTTTGGAAAAGATTATTTTATAAACAAGGTGTTGTAAGTATTATTCATAACTCTATGATCATGCTTGTGAGACATCTTATATACTATGATATTTTGCTCTAAGAGTAAGCTATGAGTTATTGTTCCTTGTGGTATCCTTGTGGTTGATACGTTGTAGTATGGTAGATCTATCACAAGACACTGGTGAGAATCCCAGGTAACTTGTGCGATACTAGTTGACTGTGAATTCTAAGTTTAGGCGAGGGAATAATCCTAGGTTAAAGCGAGTCGTGATCTGTTTTGGATGCTATATTCTGGTGCAAATCCTAGGTAACTCGCATGATACTGGTTTAGTGTGAATTCCAAGTATTTCTGAGGGGAGAATCACTACAAGAAATCGAAACTTTCCCAACGTAGAAAAAAAATAGTTGGGAAAACGAACGTCGGTAGAAGCTGCTGCTCCTCGACGCATCTCAACGAATGTCGAGGGAAGTTATTTTCCCTAACGCATAAACATGAAAGTCAGAACTACCCATAGTAATTAAATGCACCGTTATGTTTCCTCCAACGTCGTTAAGGAAACATCGAGAAAAGGGTATCTATTCCCAACGTCTATAGTGTTGCATCGAAGGAGGGACAAATAATTAATTGTGTCATTTGGCCTTCCTTCGATGTGGTACTAGACACACCGGGAAAAGGATAACTATTCCCAACGTATACGGTATTGCATTGGATGAAGGATAAATTATTAATTGAACATTTTATCTTCCTCTGACGTAGTGTCAGATACGTTGAAAATAGGTACCATTATTTCTGACGTTTCATTAATCGTATCGGGAATATGGTGATATTCTCGATGTTTTCATGTTGCATCGGAATTTTCCATCTTTTTAACTCCAATTCTTTACAGAATTGAAATAGAAAAGACAAAGAAAAATGAGAGAGGGAGATCGAGAAGAACGAGAGAGAGGGAGATCAAGAAGAAGAAGAGGGGATTCATTGCCATTTCATCATCGTCGTCATCACATATCAATATATATTAGTTTGATATGATTTTTGTTTTATTTACATTACAAATTAGGATTTAAATTAGAAATTAAGGTTTTGAATTAGTTTTTGTTTTAGGAATTGGATTTTGAATTATGTTTTGGTTACAGATTTACGAATTGGGTGTTTGATTAAGCAATCGATCTTGCATATTTATGTTTTAGAAATTTTTCATATATGTTTGTTAGGTGATTTCTACTACCAATGGATAATTAGAAGAAATCCAAATGTATGAATAATTTGTTAATGTAATTGTAATGAAATGTGCAAATTAAGCAGGTTAAGAAAATTGAAGAGTTTAAGTAAGTTAGATATGATAAATAGTATAAAATGATATATTTAAGAAAATGGATAAATTAATATTGTGTTGAAAAAAAAAAGAGAAAAAGGGAATGGAAGGGAAAGAGGGGACGCTTCGAATTCCATGTTTATTTAGTTGATTAAATTGTATTGTTGAGTACTAAATATTATTGTATTTATACGATGAGGGGTACAACAATGACTATCCTACTAGTAGATATAGTAGGGTATTTGGTTAGTTTGTTCTGGCTATCCTGAAGTTATGGTAATCTTTTGTAGTTTGAACTTAGCTGTAGTTAAAAGAGAGGAAACATTTGGCATAGCTTATCCATGGAGTAATTAAGTTTAATTAGGGTTTGATAGGGATCACTAATGTAAGAGTAATGATCAAACAGTTTTATGTTTTAGGTCTTTAACGATGGACAAGAGTTGGATGAAGGTTACAAATAAGTTATCGGTTGAGTATAGAGAGGGTGTGTCCCAATTTTTAGAGATTACCAAGTTCCACGTCGATGCTTACGGACAAATAAGATGTCCATGTAAGAGATGTATGAAATCAAATTGGTACTCATTAGAGGGTGTGGAGCGACATCTATCGATCATTGGAATATCCCCTTCCTATATAAAATGGTTGTATCATGGAGATCTAGTGAACTTACATATAGGTATTGAAAGGTTTGATGAAGGAACCAGTAGTAACCCTTTTGATGAAGGAACTATTAGCAATCCTTTTCATGAAGAAGATGAAATGTTTGATATGCTTAACGATTTATATGTTTCGATTGGAATAGATATAGAAGAAGAAACATCAAACATATTTCATGACTTATTGAATGAAGCTCATAGTGAGTTATACCCCGATTGTTCTGAATACTTTTTCCTGAAGTTTTTGATTAACACGATGCATATAAAGATTTTAAACGGTTGGAATACCAAGTCATTTGATATGATGTTAGACTTAATAAAGAGTGTGTTTCCAATGTGTGGTACCAATGTTCCTAGTTCATTCTACGAAACTATTCATGGTTGTAATTACGACTGTGTCCTATATTGGAAGGAGTTTGAGGATTTGCAGTTTTGTCGAACTTGCTATGAGTCTCGGTACAAGTTTAGTCCTAATAACAGAGGAAAAAATAATTTGCATAAGGTATTGTGTCACTTTTCTTTGATATCGAGATTATAATGCTTATTTCTTTCACAAGAAGGATCCTCTGATATGAGATTACACCATGAAAAACGTGTTCAAACAGATGATGTGTTGAGACATCAAGTCGATGCAGATGGATGGAAACATTTTGATTATGAATTTTCTTATTTTGCTGCAGATGCATGGAACATTTGTCTAGGGTTAACCTCAGATGGTTTTAATTTGTTCGGTCATATGAGTACCTTGTACGGTATGTGGCCTGTTGCATTAATTCCTTACAATTTGCCACCCTAAAATTGCATGAAAGAGTTAACTTTTTTAATGACATTGTTCATTCCCAATCCAAAATCTCCTTGGAGGGGAATTGATGTTTACCTTAGACCCTTGATTGAGGAACTTACACAGTTATGTACTTTTGGGGTGTGTACGTTTGATTCCTTACCACTAATTTCTTTCAGTGGTACGCAGCCTTGTTGTGGACGATACATGACTTTCTAGCATATGGTGATTTTTTGGGGTGGAGTACAAAAGGGTATCAGGCATGTCCCATATGCATGGGAGATAGATCATCATTTGGGATAAGAGAGAAAATATCTTTCATGGGACATCGACGTTATCTTTCTGAGAATCATGTTTGGTAGAGAAGTAGGTAGCATGATGGAAAGGTAGAGCGTAGGGCTGCTCCAATGGTAATGAATGAGCACGAAGTAATAGAACAAGTAGATCAATTCAAATTTCTAGTTCTTAGTAAACATTCTTCATTAAAGGAGAAGAAAAGAAAGAGAGCTTTTGATTAGAGTAAGTGAAGCATTTTCTTTAAGCTTCCTTATTGATCGAGATTATTATTACGTCACAAACTAGACGTAATGTATATTGAAAAGAACGTATGTAAAAACTTGGTTGGTATGTTGTTGAATATTAAAAGAAAAATCAAAGACACCTCACAGAAGTTGGTAACCGATTGGTAAAGCCACATGCAAGTTACACATTAACTAGCAGTGAGCGAATTGAGTTTTGCAAGTTCTTGAAATTAGTGAAGTTTTTCGATGGATTCATTTCTAATATTTCACAATGTGTGCATGAAAAAGAAGGAAAAATTTCAGGTCTCAAAACAAACGACTGTCATGTTTTGCTGCATCAACTTCTACCTGTTGGTGCTCAAGCTTTCTTATCAAAAAATTTATTCGTCGCTATTACTGAATTATGTAACTTCTTTTATGATTTTTGTGTCAGAACGATACAAGTAAGTGAGTTGGATAGACTACAGGCAGATATTATAGTCATACTTTATAAATTGGAAAGAATATTATCACGTGCCTTCTTCAGCATAATGGTACATGTTGTCATTTATCTATCATACAAAACCAAGATTGATGGACCAATTTCTTACAGTTGGATGTATCCTACTGAAATATGTTTATGCACATTAAAACAATATGTGCGTAAAAAACCACGTCCTGAGGGGGTCTATTGCAGAAGCATATCTGATGAGTGAATCAGGAACCTTTTGTTCACAATACTTGACTGAAATTGAGATGGGATTCACTAGAGATGAACGGAACGATGATAGCATTTTGAAAGATGAGGTGATGGGTAAGTTCGAAGTCTTCATTCAGAAACTAAAACCATTAAAGGCGTCAAGCGTTCGACCTCTACTATAGGAAGAAAAACACCTATTTAACTGGTACATTCTCAATAACGTAGGTGGAATATCGGAGTAGCGCAAGTAAGCATTTATAACCTTTGACTTAGATCATCTTACAAATGATGTTTTACGACTTCATTATATAACATTTTGTTAGTGGGGGACACTTGTAGTTGATACGTCCACAAGTTTTAAACGCTCGAGAGTTTAACAAAAGACACCAACGAGCATTTCCTAAATGGTTAAAAAATCAAGTTATAGAAATGCGTCAGAGAGAAAATATTTCCAATGGTTTATTTTTGCTTGCGATGGGACCAACACCTGGTGTAAGGTCTTACAGTAGATGCATTGTCAATGGAGTGAGATTCCAGACGCACTACTCACAACATTGGGGTAATGGTAGTCGATAGAGAGAAGAATAATTTCTACGGTGTTCTTGATTAAGTGTTAGATGTTCATTATCCCATGGAAAGATGTGTCTGGATATTTAAGTGTAGGTGGTATGACACAAACAATAGTAAAAGTCACAGGACACATGTAGAGTTAGGGTACAAATCAATCAACAATTATCGTTTTTGGTTCGCTGACGAACTAGTCATCCTTGCAACACAGATACCAAGTATTTTACATAGAGGACCCAAAGAATGGTATAAATTGGAGGGTTGTTCAAGTGGTCCAGAATAAAAGAATTTGGGATCTGCCAGAAGTTGATGATGTTGACAATGAACAGCTGAATATAATGGAAATTGTTGATGACAGACATCACGTCAAAGAGACAGTTAAGGATGACACTCTATGCAGACCCAACAGTTGAGGATGACAGACATCACGTCAGAGAGACAGTTATTAAAAGACTGATTTGTTCTAACGTTGTTGACGACTTTATAAATGATGAGGATGATCAATTGTCCCATTAAAGTGAATATAGTGATGACGAATGATGTTGAAGGACCACGTATCCACATATTTAATTATTTTATGCATTTGATTCCATGTACTCATATTTGTTTGATTAATTTTGTGTCGTATATGTACAGGTATTATGTCTTCTTCATTCCCACATAGTAATTTTGAGGACATAGATGCTCTATATATCTAGTTTGGCGATGATTTAAACAATGTAAGACTAACAGCGTCCTCAGTGGGTGACACATCGGGTGAGTGTTTATTATGAACAATTTTTTTAGACACGATTTGTTTTTGATATAACTTCATTTTGGCAATAGAAGTGTCTCAACCTATGTCGACTCCCAGGAGACATCAACAGTCTCAAAACTTGGACTTGGAGAGGTACATTTAGAAAAATAGTAGAATTCCAATTACCATAGCTCTAGGAGAGGAGAAGCCAATATCTCCACATGTTGTGCGGTTCAGCAACACCATTGGCATGTGTGTGAGAAATACATTTTCAGTCTGCTACCTTAAGTAGACTGATGTTGGAAGAGAATACATTGAGGTCGTCAAGGGCGATCTGCATGTAAAAACAAAAGTGCATTAGATTTTCTTTAGAGACATACATATCATTATATAAACGAAACTAACGTGTGATTTTTTTTTGTTTCTAGCACTTTTTCGTGCTTGATTTCAACGATCAAGCACTTACTAGATTTGTTGAGCATCAGATGCTCACAACTTTTAAAGAGTTCAGGGACGACTGTCATAGACATTTCAAATGGTACAGTGACCCGAAACAGGCACGTGCCAACCAACCTAACATATTGGTGGGACGTATGGAAGATTGGCACTTCCTACGTAAGCACTACATGTGCCGTGTATTTTAGGTGAGATCTACAAATTCTAATCATATGTGTTATTTCACTTAATTTTCTTAATACGCGTGTGTACTTTTATAAAACATTTTCATATAGGAGCAATCACGGACGAACAAGGCTGCTAGGCATAAGCAGCCTTACAGTCATAGTAGTGGGTCAAAGTCGTTTCTACAATGATAACATGACCTTGCTAAAGAACGAGGTCTACCAGTCGACCGACTGAAATTATTTAGAGAAACACATGCTCGAAGTGGAGAATTCATTTTTCAGGTGGCTGTGGATTCATATGTTAGTTTGAACTTGATTTGGTCTAAATTATGTACTTATATTTCTCCAATTTATAACTTACATAAAATTTTATTTGTTGCAAAGTCAAATGCTGGAACTTCAGTCCCTGACTACCCCAGAGGATTCTCAGCCACTCTCTGATGATGATATTTGCTAGATCGTTTTGGGTAAGCGTCCAAGCTACTCAAAAGGGCTTGGTTGGGGACCCAAGCCCAAGTCTCGCAAAAGTCCTGGTAGCAGTTCTTCGACCACTTTTAAGACCTTTAAAATCTATATTGAATGGTTGAAGTTATTCGCCAAATGGAGTTAGGCGAGAAGAAAGGTCTGGCGAAGAAAATGTCAAATTTGATTTAACAGAGTATAACGTGTAAGATTAAGAATTTAAGCATCGTTGGGTTAATATTAAATTTAAGCGTATAGAGATTTAAGCAGGAGATGGAGAACTGAGAAGAGTTTAAGCATGACTACGTTAGTTTAAGGGCTCTATAAATAAAAGACTTGGTCATTAAGAAAGTAAACAAATGCTGCAGTTTTGTTTTGGCGAGAAAAAGAAAAAAAATGTTAAGTGTTGCAGGTTGTTCCACAAGGAAGGCTCCATAAAAAGAGAAGGAAGAGAAGGATCTTTGGTAAAATGTGGTGAGTGCTTTCTCTTAAATGAATTTATGTTAAGAACTTTATTATAATTTCTCTTTATTGATTTGAAAGAATAATTCAAATGAGAAGTGTTTCAAAAGAGATTTCTATGAAAAGTTTATATATATTCAAGCATTATTTATAATGTTAAAGCTTGATTTGATGATTATGATTTCAATACTATAAAATAGTTTTCAAACCATTAGTTGTTTCTTTGAGATGATGCTAACTTTTTTGTACACATAAAGAGTCAAGGCCACTATAGGTGTACAAGGCTACATGGTGATAAGAAGTTGACTAATGTGTTTAAATGAGCATAGAAAGTTTAACGGTCTGAGCAACAAGGACGAATCTGTATGTTCTCGAATGTTGTTGATATAGTAGTCTTAACGCGACATAATGGACCAAGTGTAGAGAACGATTTGGGATCCTTGGCAAAAAGTATAATTGACTAATGGGTATTTATGTGAAATAAATATTTGATGGAGTTTTAAGCTAAATCGTGTCCTATCACACTACTTCCTGCGTTTTGGTTGTCTTATGAATTATGGTGTAACACCTAGTGGCAGATAACTTGTATAAATACAAGTTATTATGGTTTTAGGTAGAATAATGGAGTTAGAACTTTGGATAAAGTGTCAAAAGGCATAAATTTTATCACAAATTAATAAAGATAAGAGAATATAACTTATATAACTCTCAATGTGTGTTTTACCATGGGTTTAGAGTTTTTATCACAGGATAATGAAGAAAATAAAAATTCTAGTGAATCGTAAGATGAACGTGTGCAAAAGCTTATGCAATAGAAATATTGCATGACGTTAACTTCACTAGGCGATACGCCACGTCAAGTCATGAAGAAATTCATTAGGAGACAAAGAATGGTAGTTTGAGTTGATGTGACTTGACAATGCTGCATTCAGAACTGACATGTGTAGAGAAATAGAAGTCTCCTACTTAAAGTAGCTTATATAAAGCCTCCATCTCTACCAAGAAAAGAAGGTCTCCATGGACCAAAACCTAGAGAGCTCCATGAGAGCCAGTGGTAAAGAATAACCTTTACCCTTTTGTAGAAGTTCTTTCCTTCTTCTCCAATCAACCTTTGAGTGAGAGCTTAACGAGATATTAGAGAGAGAAGCTCACCTTTCATCCCCCTAAGGTGTAAAAGAGCCAAAGAATGCATTTCTATACATTATGAGTTCGGCTCCCATCTTTAATTTCCATTTTTGTAATTTCATTGAAATGTTTGACTTTTTTATATTCTCATGGCCGAGAAGCTTACATTAATCAATACATTACATATTTATTCACTGTCAATCTTTCACCTTTTTACAATTCATTTTGTTTCTGTGTTATAAGTAGTTTAAGTGTGTGATGAGTGGGTGATAAGGGATCTTCACTTACAAGGTTCACCTTGCTTAACCTGCGGTCCATCCCATCACCTAGTTCTCTTTGGAGAGAAGGAATCAGGTCTTGTTCACCAACTACTCGAGAGAATAAGTAGTGAAAAACTCGTTAAGGAGGCGTACAAAGGGGCTTGGTGACAAACTCAGTTCTAGCGTTTCTTCTCCATCATTTGTGTCCCAAAAGCATAACAAGTATGGTGTCTCAGTGTCGAGAGGTTGCTCGTCTTAAATAAAGAGGCAATGTGATTCTTATAAATAAAAAAACACAGATAGTTATCGCATAATTTAGCTTTATCATTTGTATCCTGAGAGGTGAGCTAGTGTGGCATCAGGCATCGAGTGGTTGCTCACCTTAATTAAAAGCTGGTTCTGTAGTCTCTATTGCATAAAGGACCACAACTTGGTTTAATCTCCCATAACACGTAGATCTTCCTTCATATTTCTTTAACACAAGTTAGTTCATTTTCTACAACCTCACTATCCCATGTCACCTTCTACAGATTCTCTAGTGTAAATAGTAGATTTAATACATACATACTTTTACTTTATACTGTATAGATATGCATACCGCCTGAATGAGAAGTAGAATTTGTAGCTAAGTTTGGTAGAAATTTCCTATGTTCAACCTTGGCTTACCTAGGAAACCTCTCACTTCGTTTACACTAAGGTAAGCGAGAGGAAAACTTGTACTCAACGCATATATATAGAATTATGAAAGATGCTCATTCATTGGTGTGTCATAATTTATTTTTATCATTTGTATTCCGAGAGGTGAGCAACTGTGGCATTAGACACTAAGAGGATGCTCTCCTTAATTAGAAGATGGTTATGTAATCCCTATCGCATCAAGGACTACCACTTGGTTTAATTGCCAACAACTCGAAGACCTTCCTTCATATTTCTTTAATACAAATTAGTTCATTTTTCACAACCTCACAATTCTATGTCATCTTCTACAGAATCTCTAGTGTAAATAGTAGATTTAATACACACATACTTTTACTTTATACTATATAGATATGTATACTGCCTTAATGAGAAGTAGACTTTGTAACTATGTTTGATAGAAATTCCCTGTGTTTGACCTTGACTTATCCAGGAAACCTCTCACTTTGCTTACACTTGGAAAAGCAAGAGGAAAACTTGTACTTAATGCAGATATAGATTTATGTGAGGAAAGAAGTGTGTACCTTTTATTGCACAATCTTGACTTAGATACATAGTAACCATCTTGCATTTGATGACCATACATGATGTGTAAGGTAGTCGTAGACATAAAACCTCAATGACACACCAACGAACTAATTGATTATGAGAAGAGAGGTTTTCGATAGGATCATTAAGATGATAAATCTAACCTACAGATATCAATTGCGCAAATCCATATAACAATTACAATCAAACTGTTGGCGAGTAACCAGTGACACATGTCAGTGCGTCGCTAATACTTTTAGCGGCATTTTTTCTGTTTTAGTAACATTTCTTGTGTGCCACTAAAAACTCAACTTCTTGTAGTGTATAGGGAGTAAACTTAACACATTTAGCAAGTTTCATCAAATTCGACTACGTATAACACGTCTTCCAATGCAAGATCACACAACAAGTAAAGAACATCCCCTACCAAATCTCAAAGCAAGTATGAGGCATCCTACTCAATATCAAAGAGTATAAATAGGGCATTCTATTCTAGAACACACAACAAGAATAGAGCATCTAATCATAGATCACACAGCAATGATAAGACATCTCGTGTTATAGAGTACAAAGTATCATCTCATTTCTTAATTACAAATTTATATCAAACTCATGCTTTTCTCAATTACACTTCATCTTATCACATCATTTAAGTTCATATACATGTCCAATTCATTTATAAATCATATACATTTTAAGAATAGGAAAGCAAAGAGAAATCATGTCTTTCGTAATCTCATTAGAAAGAAAATACGGATTTAAACACATTTTAGAAATCCTTTTATTTTGGAAAGCATTTTATAAAAAGAAAAACTATTCACAATTACAATGACACTCAACTAGCTTTTTAGTCACGAGTTCCCTTGCAACTCTTGACAGATTCAAGCTTGTTTTGGACCTCTAAAACTTTGAAATTTCTCTCATTTCTTTCTCAAGTAAGCTCAAGGTAAAAATAACTTCAAATGATCAAATTTTCTTCTATTTATAGGCCCTTCAGGTGAAGTTTTCCATGTTGGAATGATTACTTTTACCGATAGTGAGAATTGGTCCTATGACAGAACGCACGTATCTCTACCACTTCCTCATTTTGAATTTTGATTGGATGGCAAAGTCGAATCAATCATTGACTTGCGTACACAAGGATGGCCTCACTACTTCTTTGTGTGAAGGAAGCTCAAAACGCATAAGAGTTCGTCCATAGCATTCTCGCCACATAATTACAGTCTTCGACGCATAATTAATTATTGACTTGCGTACACAAGGTTGGCCTCACAAACTCCATTGTTTTATTGGTGAGAGTGACGCTATAGTATCGTGTTCAATTTTCTATCATTCTCTGTTGATTCAATTTCGTTTTGTATATAAAACTTATAATTCATAAACTTGAGGTGGAAGGCGTGGAGTTAAAACAACTTCAAGTGGATTCTTT
>JBBPDI010000004.1:7341514-7368204 GCA_037974545.1 Cucumis variabilis
TGAGAAATTTAGTATAAATTATTAACAACACGAAAAAATAAAATTATAAAAAATTTGTTTAATTAATTAAGCATAAATCCAAACCCTTTAAATTTAACAAAATCTAATAACAACTAAAATAATAATAACAAAATTATCTTCAATTATTTAAAGACAAAATCTAATTTAACAAAACTAACAAATTTTTTTAAATTAATTAAACATAAATCTAAAACTCTTAAATTTAACAAAATTTAACTAACAATTAATTAAGATAATGACAATAATAAAATCTAAGTAACAATTAATTAAAAAAAATCTAACTAACAATTTAAAATCATAACAATTAATTAAATAAAATCTAACTAACCATTAATTAACATAATCACCATAATAAAATCTAACTAATAATTAATTAAAAATAATAACAATTAGTTTAAAAAAATCTAACTATCAATTAATTAAAAATTTAACCAAATCTAACCACAATTAAAATTCCAATAACAATAACTAAACTAATAAAAATTTGTTTAATTAATTAAACCTAAATCTAAACCCTTTAAATTTAACAAAATCTAATAATAATTTAAATAATAATAACAAAATTATATTTAATTATTTAAAGAAAAAATCTAATTTAACCAAAAAATTTAAATTAATTAAACCTAAATATAAACCTCTTAAATTTAACAAAATCTAACTAACAATTTAAAATAATAACAATTAATTAAACAAAATCTAATTAACAATTAATGAACATAATTTAACGATAATAAAATCTGACTAATAAGTAATTAAAAATAATAACAATTGATTAAAAAATGTAATTAACAATTAATTAAAAATTTAACCAAACTTAACTGACAATTGATTAAAATAATAACAATTAATTAAACAAAATCCAACTAACAATTAATTAAACAAGATATCTAACTAACAATTAACTAACATAATGACGATAATAAGAAAAATAAATAAAAAGACTTCACTAGAGGAGATAAAACATAAACAAGAAGATTTAGATTGAGGGAAATTTAAAATCGAAGAAGATTTAAGGTGGAGAAGAAGATGGGAAGGAAAGATTTAAAAGGGAAGAAAATAAAATTAATGTATGAAATACCCTTCAATTGAATGAAAGACATTTCAATGGAAGAAATTCTCTCCATGATAGGGGCAAAAGCTTCACGGGTAGCACGGAATGTGAGAATCTTGGGTACCATGGAAGCATGAAAATTGAAGCATGGAAGCATAGAAGGCTGAAAGGAAGACTGAAAATTAATTTGGGTAGAGAGGGTATTTGTCTGGTCTTTAAGGCCAGACATCTTTTTTTTTTCTTTTTCTTTTTTTTTTAAACTACAATATTAATCTAATTATTTTCTAAACTACTCTAAAACTCTAATTTTTTTAATCACTTACTATATTAAAATAAAAGACTTGTTATTTTTCCTGCAAAGTATTTGACAAATTTTGAAACAACTACAGTAATACTTCAACCAGCTGATCCCACAAACAAAATTGTTTTATCATCCCTTTTTCCGATCACTTCCATACAAAAGAAAGTAAAAAACAAGGTACCCCACGTAAATGAAGAAACCACATAAAACCTACACACCTATTGTGTCTCAAAGTGGACCTTAAAGAGATTATGAAATTCAGACTCTCAAATATAGCCATTTACTCGCAATATAAAAAATGGTGCACTTTAAAAAATTAAAGGCTATTAAATAGGAGTATATTAGATTTTTCACTGTGAGACATCCTATAAAAATGGCCAATTGCTAAATATAGTCCATTGGAGGTTGTGGGATTTTATGATTGATTCGAAAAAAATAGACTTTTAAAACAAAATATGAATGAAATTTTTCCTTCTCTTTCTCACAAGAAACTCATTCTCTTCTCCCACTTGTTATCTTATTCCTCTAATCTCTTTCAAACTCTCCTTCTCTTGAAGAATTGTTTATTTTAATTAATAAAATTTATTTTTGAAATAAATTTATATATTAATTTTCTACTCTTACAAAATTTTTATTTTAAGTTTCCATCAACTTTTCCCCCATGATTTTCGATTATGTTTTTTAAACATGTCATAAATTTAAACAAGTAATAAGCTAGATTATTTTTTACTTTTTATAGTTAGATAAGATAGTTTTTTTAACCGTGCTACGTTAACTTATCTAGTTGAATTTGGATATGATTTGTTGTAAGGGTAAATTGGATTTTCACTCTTATTTTAATTTGTCCTAAAAGTCTATGTTGTCCTAATCAATCCTAAAACCCCACAACCCCTTACAAAATGGACTATATTTAGAAATTTTTCAATAAAAATGTGGAAAGTAAGAAAGATGTTAAAATGAGTTACTTTTTTCTTCTAGAAAACATTTTAGGCGAGAAATAACAATTTTCCACCAAAGTTATCTTCTCACTTTTTTCTCAATGAAAAGAAAAAACACAATTTTCTCCTTGTAATTTGAGCTGAATTCCCGTTTGCAGGGAAGAAAGATGAAAATCACTCATCGAAAATAGTTTAGGGTTTAGGGTTTATTGGACGTGCTTAGTTTAATTTTTAAGTGATTGAGTTTCCAAAATAAATATTGAAGGACGACCATTTGAAATAGTTTTTTAAACACTTTAAAGTTATATTTTAAACCTTTTATCTTTTATAAAAAAAGTTTAAATAAAAATAAACTTTTGAAAATTCATTTTTTTCTCTTGTCAATCTAAATGGGTCTTTAGTTCTTCTAATTAAATATTTAAGTGTCAAATTTCTAGGAGTTAACAAGTATGAGAGTCCAAAATGAATGATATTTTTTAGGGTTCAATTTAGTTCAAGAGCTCAAATTTAAACAATGTAAAATTTCAAAGAGTAACTGCATCTACTACCATATTTTATAGGTGGTTTTCCTAATTTATCCAAAAATAATATATATTTAAAAAAATGAAAAGAAAATGTAATGGTACATTCAAAGTAGGATTCAAATTCTTATTCAAAGTATCGAAACATGCATCTAACCATGTATCAAAGTTGTTTGATGAAAACTAATTTGTAATAAATGTGTTTCTTAAAGAGATGCATTTTGACAATTATTTTCACCCTTATCGTCAAAATTCAAATGTTTTGTTCCTATGGCGGGTTCCAACATACGACAAAAAATGCTTCATTTTTCCAAGTATACTTTTCAACCAACTTGTTTCAATATATTTTTTTAAGGTATATTAATCTAATTAAACCCACTTTTGCACTACAAGAATTATCACTTTAACCCATAAAACGAGGCTAAAAGTATTAGAAAAATGAGTATAGGTATGAAGCTTGGGTTGTTTGCCACTTAGTAATAGGTTTCAATAATGTATTTACTATGACTACCAAAACTTTACATACACTCTTGTGTTGCTAAAATTTTGTTGGAAAAAATATATTATCGTTGGTCACTGAGTTTTCAAGAATGGATTTAAAATGTATCACTACTAAAAGATTATTAAATTTAATATATTAAATGATGATGTGGAAAGATAATCGGGATAAAAAGATTACATATCTTTAATATTTTCTTTTTTGTCTCTTCTTTCTCTCCTTTTTTTTTAAAAAAAAATAAATGAAAATCATTCAAACATACAAAATACATTAATTAAATAAAAAAATTATATTTATATAATATTATCATACATCATGTTTATCCAATTTTATATATTTATTAACATATCAACATATGTTAAATAACTCATGAAATTAATAATCATACATTAATACCATATATTATAACAATTATAATATATAAGAATGCATGAACATTCATGCTTAACCTAAGGTGAGATTTATGTAGATGACATCCATAAAGTATTTAAATAACAATTGAACTTGTAAAATTGACCCCTAACACAAAATAAAGAAAAAATTACAATAATTAAGCTTTAAAAATAGGGATTTAAAAAAAATATATAACAAACCGATAAAATATTCACACTGTATAGAACAATTTTGAAAATGAAAAAAACCCACAGGTCCACAATGGAAAATACAAAAAATGCCCCAGTCAACACATGATTAATCAGTCACACGCACGTGTGTAATTCTTCTTTTAAACGATCATGTAGGAAACGATACATGATCGTGTTGGTAGTATCAACATCGGCCACACGTGCACGTGTAATTTCTCTTCTAAACAATCATGATACACAATCATGTAGTAAATGATACACCATCGTTAAGATATTGGTACACGATCTAGGTACATGATATTGTACCAATTCTAAACGATCTTGGTACACAATCAAAGATCATGAACCAAAATCATTTATATTTAGTTCAAGATCATGTAACAATATCGTTCAACTTTGGTATACAATATTGTGTACCAAGATCTAAACGATCGTGTACCAAGATCTAAACGATTTTTGTTTAAGATAGTGTACCAAGATATTTTATATTTGGTACATGATCTTGAACCAAGATCGTTTAGATCTTAGTACATGATCATTTAGATTTTAAAGAGGAAATATATGGGAGATGACGAAGATCGTTTATCATGTGGAAATTTGAAGAAGTGAAAAAAGAAAGAAAAAAAAAGAGATAACGAAGAAGGAAGAAATTCTAGAAAAGAAAATGAAGAAATCACGAACAAGAACGAATGGGAATATAAAGAAGAAGAAATAATAATATAAACAGGAGATGAATAAATCGCAAAAAAGAAGAAAAAAAAGAAGTGAAAACCCATCTTCAATATTCAAGGGCAAACTTGGAATTTATGAAAATAACATGGAATTCTTTATTTTGTTGCATAGGTCATAAATATTTTGATGTTTTATTTTATTTATGAAAATTAACCTTAAAAAATATCATAAAACAACTTTCAAAGTTTCAAAACCGATTTTAAAACCTTAAAAAGCCTTCAAATCGAGCCTAAAAACCTTGAAACCGATCTGAAAATTTAAGAACCGGTCCAAAACCAAGTTGAGCCATGCGCCAGATGCTGAACCAGAGCTAAACCACGCACCAAAAGCCAACCAAAGCCAAATCACATTGAACCAAGCTGACCGTGGGCGAATAAGGCAAAGCTGAGTCGCGTCTAAGTCGTAGAGTGACACCTCCCTCTAACTGCTTGTTGACGGCACCATGGTGTCAGCCCTTTTTCAACTTGTAGATGCACCACTGAATTTCTTTTTCTTGCCTTAGTTTTTGTTGAGTCGAATTAGAGGCCTTTCAATGGTCCATTTTGGGAGAATTTGGTGTTAAATTTCTTAGAAAAATTCTTCGAATCCAAGATTTAACTCTTAATTACAAGGTTTACAATAAAAAAATGTCCAAAAATGTAAGGGCCTTTACATTTTGATCATATAAAAAACAATAAATCTATGGCCAAATTTTATATAAAATATTATGTGAAATCCCAAACTTTCTAAGATCATTGGGATTGGTTAAGACTTGGTAAAAATAACAAAATGTGTTTAAGATAAAGAAAAGTTTGAAATTTTCGTTAATTAGAGAGATTTTATTGGGCAGCCAAGAGGAGAAGAACAACCACTAAATAGGTTGTGTGGGCGAGAAATGGTACTTGTTGGCGACAAGGAATGAGAAGATAACCTCCTTGTCGTTTTGGTGTGTGGCCAAGAAAAGTAAGAAAACCTCTAATTGTTAGCATTTAAGTTATGAAAAGAATGCTTGAGAGGTTATTTGAGACGTTTAAGGTAGGCGAGAAAGCTTTGGTTAAAGGTTAGTTGGTGTTAAGATTAGGCATGGACATGTGTTTAGATGTTTGCGACAAGGTCAAGAGAGGTTAGTTGGCGTTTGGTCTTGGCGTTTTGAACTTGTTAAGAGGCTTAGGAATTTGAGTTAGGCGACAAAGGCTATGCGAAATGGACATAGAGGTTATCTAGGTGTTTGGATGGCTTTACAAGAAGGCTTAAGAGGTTATGTGGGCGAGATGAAAGGCTATGCGAGATGGACTAAGAGGTTAGCGATGCGTTTTAGATATGCATGTAGCAAGCTTAGAGCAAGCAGTTTAAAGTTAATCCAAGTGTCTTAATATTATTAACATGCATTTTGAGATGGAAATATTTGAGGCATCCTAAGGAGGTTAAGGGTGGATTAAGTAAGGTTGGGGTGTCAAGATAATTTCATGCAAGACTTTCTATAAATAGCTAACTTCAATAAGAAGTTTCTCACAACTCACTCGTGCAAAATCACTCAAGTTGGTCTTAAAAGTTTAGAAATTGTGTCTAGGTTGTGAATGAGAACTGGTGTGTATTTTGGATTCAAGGAGGTTTACATTTTGATCAAAAGAAGGTGAGAAGGTCATTTCTCGGGTGAATCTGAGCAAGGTGCATTCCAAGTAGGCTACAGGATTCGTTGTTTGGAATTTGGTTCTAAAATTTTGAGGTAAGAAAGTTAACTCATTTTATAGAACTTTTATACAGGGAAGTATTGTCAAAAGAGTTATGAATTTTATGTTATGATTTGTCAAAGTCAGATCATGTATTCTGGATGAAAATTGAAGTTGTGGGCTGTAGGTCAATGTTATGCATGCTAGGCAAGATGGGCTTGGCGTTTTGGTCATAGAGGTTATTTTGTGTTGCTTTGAGGCTTGCAGCAAGTTCATGGCACAATTGAGCGGCAAGGCATGCGCTCAGATTGCGTGCATGACTTGCAAAAGGTGGTTAATAGACGGCAAGTTGGACGTACAACACCACACGGGCAAGGACACATGATAGGCATTAATGTGCAACCTTGCATGCGCATTGCCCGTCATTGCAAGCTTAGTACACAGTGTACACCCCTCACTGTTAGGTTAGCATGTGACAAGGTCCTAGGCCATAAGCACACAACTAGGCCCTTTCACTATGTCAATGGGAACCGTTGGGCTGTTTTCGAGCTGTTTTGGGCTCTTGTGATATTTTTGGGAATTTTAAGAGAAGTTTTGGATATTTTCATGTTCAATAAATTAATTAAGGAGAAAATATAAAATTTTCAGGACAAAGAGGATTAGAAGAAATTTCCAGCCAATTATGTATACAAGTATGGTGAGTAACACATGATTTCTAAATGGTTTATTAAGCATGTTTTCAAGCTTACAAGCAATAGCTTGTGAGTAACATCATGATTTCCAAAGTATTTATTGAACAAGTTTTCATGCTTTACAAGCAATAACTTGTGTGTAACAAAATATTTTAACTGATTTATGAACATGATTTTCAAGCTATTATTTCAAGTTATGATTTACGGTAAATGTTTACTGAAATGATATTTCCAGCTATGTTATGATTTTATGATCTAGGAAATATTTCAAAACCTTCAAGAATATATTTCAATGTTTTCAAATGTTTGTATCCATGCCCGAATATTCCGTGAGATCTATTGTATACATGTGGTTAATTTCATACTGATGGTATGGTTAACAAACCTATTTTTAACTATGGGTCATCAGGAAGGGTATATTATTATGCCTTAAAGGAGAGGGTTAGCTACCGGTCCATCACCTATCCTGTCTTCGAACGAAGGGGTAAATACTGCTCGTGGCTATGGAGGACTATATTCGAAAAGCTATGCAAATGTTTCAAGTTTCATGTTATGACTGGTTGCTGATAAATGTATTTAAGCTTCGGTTTTATACTAAAATGTTTATGAAAACCTGTTTTATAAAACCGTTGCTCACTAAGTCTTTTGACTTACCCTTTCAAAAAGGTTTTCCCTCTTTTCAGGTACAAATTGTGGATCTCCGAGTGCTGAACATACGACTGCCAGACCAGCTTAGTTTTTCATGCAAGGACATTGTTTTGTTTTAAATAATATTGTGTTTGTTTAAATATTCATAACTTCATGATTGATTCAATTTCCATGATATGTTTTATAAAAAATTCATATGGATTACACTAAAATAAAAAGTATTTCAAGTTAAAAGACTTTCACTGTTGGTTGATACACGTTTACACGCCATGTGTCAGTTGAGGTTGTTTTGGAAGCGAACAGCTTCAGCTGATATCACACCACGTCTTGGGATGAGCAAGCAAATGCTTGGAGCAGGGTGTGTCACATTCAATTGCAAAACCACATTCACAACGAAGAGATCCCACCAAACTAATGAAAAATTTTAAAATTTCCAATTATAAATTTAGATGACTCTGATACTAATTGAAGGGATAAAAAATCCCTACACAGAGGAAGAATTAAACAGAACCAATAACTCAAATTTAATTGGGAACTTAAAAATACTAGTACATTGGAAAAAGAATACATAAACTAATTTACTATAATCTAAAGGCTAAGCATGCTTTTACAAAAAAAAAAAAAATACAGAGAAAAGGAACACTTATCTATGTTGAAATCTTTATATTTGTGAAACGCCAATTTTGAGGCACCACCACTTTAAACCTCTATTTTGGTTTATGTGAACCAAAATTGGAATGAGAATATTGTAGAGAGAATTATATTTT
This sequence comes from Cucumis variabilis, assembly GCA_037974545.1. NCBI lineage: Eukaryota > Viridiplantae > Streptophyta > Magnoliopsida > Cucurbitales > Cucurbitaceae > Cucumis > Cucumis variabilis. The sequence goes on from JBBPDI010000004.1 coordinate 7,349,918, forward strand.
TTTCTTTTAGAATACGCAAAGTATACACAATCCTTTTTCTTTTTTAAAAGCACATTTTCCTTTCTGTCGCACTCTTACCTCCCACCTTTTCATTCTGAAGAAGAGGGAGTTAGATAGATTTTTGGGTTACGTGGGAGAGCCACCCACGTTCTCTATTAATTTAATTCAATTAATATTCAAATAATTAATTAATTTGCTTTAAATTAAATAATTAATTAAGTCGCATTTAATTAATATTTCATTTAAATCATATTTAAATAAATATTTCTCACATAACTTATAGTTTTAATTTAATTCATTTAATTAAATAAAGTAAAACTAAGCTATTAATTAATTCTTCAATAATTAATTAATTGCTAAATTTAATTTCTTATATTTAATTTAATCCAAATCTAAATTATATTTAAATATAAATTTCTCTCATAACCTGTAGTTTTAATGTGTATCATATACATATTAAATTTCAACCTATGGTTTTAAGAATTTAAGTCACACTAAATTAATATTTGAACTCATTCAAATATTTTATTTTCTCATAGATTAATTTTGAATCATATCTAAAATTAAATTTATATAATAAAATTAAATTAAAATATAAACTTTATGTATCACTGTATATTATATTAATTTCCAAAGTAACTTTGAACATTTCAAATTATAACCAATATATATTAACCTCATTACTCTTTACAAGCTAGGAAGGGAACCTAATAGACTTACAGATTAGAAGCTACAACAATATATGATTAATTGGCTAAACTCATTAACCACATTAATCAACATTTGTTAACTGTGTGTAGTCTCCACAAAAGACTCACAGCTGAACTCTACTCACTATAGATATATTTTAATGTCCCCGAATATAGACCAATAACATTAAGTTAGTCATTCACAAGTATTCGTAACACCAGCTGGGTCAAATTACCATTTTTACTTATGGGTTACTTCTAGTCCTTAAATACCAATGCTCCTCTAATGAAAAACATATTTATGGTCCAACCAATAAACAGAAACCCCTCTCATGCCATAGAGAGTGCAGCGCCCTTTGTTCAATAAACAAAAACCCCTCTCATGCCATAAAAAGGAGTGAATTCCATCTTGAATGTTTCCAGCTCCCTACTCGATTTTGCTCCCAAAATGATAAACATATTTAGTCGACAAACTGGCCACTCTCACCCATACATATCAAAGCACAATTCCTACATAGAATTATATCTAGTGATTACTATTTCGTGGTCCAATCTTATACAGACTCATTACATAGGATACCCTTACTCACATATCACCCACACAAACGAGTTGGATCATTACGTTTGTATCAAATACAAAGTAAGTTGTATCCATAGTGTTACCAGTATAAGGTACCCAACCTTATCCCTATATTATAGACCCTTTAAGTTGTATCTCAGACATTGATGTTTATATGTTTCTACATACTATTCAAGACTCGTTAAACAACTTAGGATGTTAGTTTATTAGATTTAGGTTATTGATAACTTGTAAGAATACAAGTTATTATAGCCTTTTAGGTAGAATAATGAGATTGAAATGCATGATAAATGTGTCAAAGTGCATAACTTATGTTGTAAATACATAATTATTTACAAACGCACTTTACATGATTTTTATGTTTGCTTTTACCCTGTTTTCAATGTCTAAATGTAGGAATATTAACAAAAGAACAAGTTGAAAAATCACAGAGGAACTCGCAAAGAGATAAGGCGAGAATACCAAATCATTACGCTAGAAAAGGTTTGCTAAAAGACAAAAATGGTAAATGAAGCGATGTGATTTGACGAAAGAGATAACTTTTGACGCTGATATGGTCAAAATGATAGATTTCTCACTAAAAGTTGCCTATAAAAGAAGTTTCATCTTCATCAAGAAGAACTGTAAGGTCTGTATGGGCCATAAGGCCAGAAGTTTGCATTGATCGGTCATTCCTAGAAAGTCGGTGGCAAGGACTAGCGTTACCATTGGTCGTAAAGTTCATTATTTTCTTCTCTGTTCAGTCTGTAAAGTGAGAGCTTGTAGCCTGAGTGAAGAAGATGTCATCTCCCATCTCCCCCTAACTTGTATTCCTTTTCTTCTTTTTCCATTTTATTATTTTTTTCCATTGTATTTGTTTATATTGCCCAGTGGTCGAAGGCCTTTATTATTTAATACAATGTATATTTATACACTTTTCAATCCATCTATCTCTAAATTGTTCATTCATCTCTATGTTATTTGTAAATTAGGTTTATGATGCATTCTTGATAAGTAGTCCTTATTTATATTGCTTAATGTATTAGTCAAGCTACATTTATTACTTTGGCCAATGTATGTCGCCAACTGCCCGAGAGGGTAAGTAGCAATGACGTGGCTAATACAAACAAGGATGAGTTTTATCAACCTTAGCAAGATGACAATCTTCATTTATATCCCAAAAGGTGAATAAGTATGGACATTAGGCGTCGAGAGATTGTTGTCCTTAAATGTGAAGCACTTTAAGTAGTATAAGTAAACACTTTTAGATATATCTCACTAAACTAGTCTTAGTCATTTGGATCCCAAAAGGAGACCAAGTGTGGCACTCAATGACTCCAAGAGAAGCACATCTTAAATCAACTTTACAGCATATCTAGAATACTTAGGTAGTTTTGATTCCTTTTATATTCTTTTAACTCATTTTTCATAACGCGTATTTGATAAGTAGACCCTAGAACTAAGCTCTGATATCAGTTTCCTGTGTTTGATTCTGGATCATCCAAATAAACATACTACTTCGCTTAAACTTAGACAAGCAATATGAAAACTTGCACTTTGCAGATTTAGTAGTAGGTGGTGGGGACATTGGGAGCATTTTGCATGCAATGATCATGTCAACTCGCATGATGAAGAGGTTATAGAAGAGAATTTTGAAAGCAATGATCCGTATTCAATGACACATTAGCACACCACTTGAAAACAAAACATAAGCAGTTATTAAGACAACACTAATAATCAATAACACTTTATTGGAATTACAAAAATAACACTTTATTAATGACAACCAACAAATTACATTTACTATCTACAATTTTTAGGACATAAAACCCAATAGATGATTAGTCTTTTTACAACAAGTACTAGATCGCTAACCTGAAAGGAGTGAGGTTTAATATGTTTATCAAAAGCATTGGACATTCGCGCCTAGTAACATTCTAATGCTTGTTGAGCTTCTAGTTATTTTATATCATGTGCTTCTAACTCTTGAAAGCGATGTAACCTAACATTGTCTTCATTAGTCGACCCCTCTTACATCTAGAGATGATTGGTCTCAACAGAACATACGTGATAGGATTCACTTTTTTCACTAGGTGAGTTGTGAAGGTTTGCATATAATGCTTTGACTTACCAATGGCGAAGAAAAGTGTGAGACACATTTTCTCAATGGGAGAATAGTTTACTTCGGCCCCAACTAAGGTTCTGCTTAAATACTAGAGAGCATGCTCTTTTTCTTTTCCTCCTTTTATGCCAACAATACCTAAGTGGCATTTTCCATGTAGTTATGTACAGTATCAACGACTTGCTAGCTACTAGAGCTCCTAGTACTGGAAGATTAAGTAAGTATTTCTTTATCTTATCGAAAGCATTTTGGAAAGCATCATCTCACACAAAAAATTCTCCTTTTCTCATCAACTTTAGAAAGGGTTGACATCGACCAGCCAAGTTAGAAAAACCTTCAAATGTAAATTGATTCTAAAGATTTAGTAATTCTATTAGATGAATGTATTGGAATTTATATTGTAAAACTCGTATTTTGTGGTTCTAAATTATATTCTGTTCATTAAAGTAGTTATTGTGGACTTATTACTGAAAATAGAACACTATAATCTTGAATCCAATAAACTAAGGTCCTGAGGCTATCTAGGTACACTTGAACTTTATGTAGAGACATAAACGTGAATCAAGTTTGAGTATATAGCTCAAATGATCTATAGTCTATAAATAAGGTTGGACACCTTATTTTGGGGACACTATGGATACGACTCACTTTGTAGCTAGTACAAATGATGTGACCCTAAATTGTTCATGTAGAGACATGAGAGTCGGGGCATCCTATGTAAAGAGTTTACATAAGATTGAAACCATGAAATAGTCACTTTTAAGTTATAAAACCATTAACTTAATCTTAATCTTAAGTTAACTATGAACTTCTGTTCAAACATGATTATCCTTAGATCTGCATAGGTAAGGGCAACTCAACAACGCTAACCCAATAAGCCTTCGATTTCAAGGGAAGACTGAGTAGATAGCTAGAGACAAAGGGTGCAAGATGTAATTTACTCCTACCCGCTTTAGAGTTAGCAGATAGGTTATTCCCTTAAAGACTGAATCCAAGTCTTGAACAAGGGGTCCCAAGTCTTGAACAAGTCTTGAATAGTAGATCGGTGGGACTTAAGAAGGAAGATGTAATCTTAAGGGTAAACAATATTTTAACTTAGCTGAGGTTACAAACAACCTGTGAAGGATTAATTTACTGATCATGGTTATATTAGATGGACATAAATATATCTATAGTTATGGGATGCAACTTTGAGACTTAAGTGGAATGACTCGTTAGTTAACGAATGTTGATTAGCTCGGTCTAAAAAGGTTCATCCAGTTAATCTTGAATCGTTGGAGTTCATGATCTGTAGGTTCATTAGATTCCCCTACTAGCTCATATGGAATTAACTTAGAACAATATGTTGGAATAATTCTAATAGTTCAAATTTAGTAAAAAGAGAGAAACTGACAAATATATGTTATATAGTCATCGATAAGTTTGAGCTAAAGCTTTATGTTTAAATATGATTTAAATATAAAAATATGAATACCGATTCATATTTGAAAGCTCGAAATTGATGAAAATGATCAAAGTTGAAAAAAGTCAAAATGTTGACTTTTGAATTTGAAAAGTCAAACTTTGACTCGCTTTATATTCAAATATGATTTGAATTTCAGACAAATGAATGATTCATTTTCAGAAGGACAAAATTAGTCAAGACGGAAAACATGGTAAACATTCAAAATGTTAACTTTTGACTTAAAAAGGTCAAAGTTTGACTTTGATTTAAATGGTTAAATGACCATATTGCCCTTGGACTAAGTTAGTGAGAAATTCCAACATTTTGTTGGATAATCTCACTAACACTTAGTGGGATAAGTGGGTACATGAGATGTAAACACCTAGCCCATTAAGTTCTACTAATAGTTAGTGGAATGTTAGGTGTTGAGATTTTATAAACAAATTACGTGCATTTTTTTCATTGGATATAAATAAGCACGATTTCTTTTTATTAAATTATTTTTGCTCAAATTAGTAATTTTGAATTACTAAATTATTTTCTTCAACCTATTATTCTCTAAAAATCTCAAACCTAAATCTCACATTTATTTTTCCATCTTTCTCTCAATTTTTTTCACTTATCGAGTCTCACAACCTGGTTCTAATTTCTAAGGATAGCGGGTCAACTCTAGTGGTGGTCCTGACTTTGAGTTCGTGAGGAGATTATGAGGATTGAAAAATCTTCAAAGGTACGTATTCGATAAACCCTAATTTTGTTTAATTAGGGTAATTTTTAAGCATGTTAATCTCTAAATTGTTTAGATGCATCTAGAGTAAAATTGATCCAATTTTTCAGCTGCGCATGTCTCATAATCCATCATAATAAAAACGTGCTTTAGTAATTTTTTATTCCACACACACCTCTCATCTATGATTTGCATCAAAGTTCAAATTTGAAATCAAATTCATATTAATTAGCCTACACTAAGAATTGAATTGATATGTTCTAGTCTACCATGCCAAACAAATGATTCAACGATATAAGCAAAAGTAGCTACTTTATTATTAAAAATACTTTTGGATACAACTATGAGTACATTTAACTTAAACAAACCCTCACTCAAATAACCCTTTCCAACATACATATCATTCTTGGAAAGTACAAACTTATCGGATACAAAGTGTAAGACCTATACCTAAATTTAAGTTAAGAAGTGGAGTTTTGGCATGTTAGAATGGTCTTCGTGAGAAGAATCAAGTATTTCGAGAAAAAGGATTTCGAGAGGAAAATAGGAAATTTTAGGTTGTGAGCTAAGAAGTTGTCTTAAGAAGTCTGCGAGGAAGCCTTGAAGTTTAAGTGTAAGTTCGCAGTAAGAGTTCTATGCAAGGAAGGGTGGATTTGTGAAACTCGCACCTAAGTTAAGAGTTGAGAGACAAACATTTAACTAAATGTTTAGATTAGGCATTTTGTGTGATATTTTCGAAAATAATCAAGTATTTCGCAAAGAAGGATTTCACGAAGAAAATAGAAAATTTAAGGTCGTGAGATAAGTTTGCAAGGTAGCCTTGAAGTTTAAGTGTAAGTTCATGGTAAGAGTTCTATACGAGGAAAGGTTGGTTAATTCACGAGGAAATTTTTTGGAGTAAAAGTGTAACTACGCAATAAGGATGTTCGCGAGAAAGGTTGGACGAGTTAGGTTCTTCATGAAATGAAGTTTGATGGGAAGAAGTAAAAGAAGTTTGAAGGAATTTCCTAGGTGTGATTAATGGGCCACACGTGGAATTCAGGCTAGGCATAATTAAGGAACGTCTTAAGTTTACATATGCTCCATTAAGAAGCATGAGCTGGCGATCTGAGAAAAGTTTAAGCATGACTAAGCTAGTTTTAAAACTCTATAAATAGAGAACCTTGGTCTTTTGTTTGGTATTTCTTTTAAAGAGAAAAATTAAAATGATGAAGTGTTGCTCATTTAGCTAGGCGAGAAGAGACATGCGAGAAGAAGAAAAAAGACTTCTTTAGTAAAGTTTGTGAGTGTTTCTTCTTAAAACTTTTGTGAATAAATTCTTTAAAAGCTTTCATGTTAAAATCTTTATTATGATTTCTCTTTATTAATTTGAAAGATGAAATCAAATGAGAAGTGTTTCAAAAGAGACTTCTATGAAAAGTTTATATGCTTTCAAGCATAATTTATGATGTTTAAAGCTATTTGATGACTATGATTTGATTATTATGAAATGGTTTTCAAACCATTAGTTGTTTCCTTGAGATGATGCTAACTTTTATGTGCACATAAAGAATCAAGGACACCATAGGGTGTACGGGGCTACATGGTGATAAGAAATTGGCTTATGCATTGAAAGGAGTGTATAAGGCTTAGCAGTCTGAGCAACAAGGACGAGATTGTATACTCTAGAATGCTAAAGAACTCGGTAGTCTAAACGCGAAGTTATGTGACCTAGCGTAGAGAATGATTCGGGATCCTTGGCAAAAGGAGTGACTGTTAACTAATGTGTGTGTTTATTTGAGATGATTCATTTATGCGAAAAGATGTGTTATGTGAAATGATTTATTTATATGATTTGATATGTTATCTTGTTATGTTTATGAAAAGGTATTGCAAAAAGAATTTCATAAAACCTCACTATGTCTTTTAGACTTATTCTTTAAAATTTATCTTCCAGGACTTAGGAGTTAAGGGCAAGAGAAGAGGGAAGTTTAGGCTTACCAAACGAAGAGCTGTCAGGCGTTTAGTTATAAGCTTAAGTGTATTGTTCTATTTTGGTTAAGTATTGTATCTGTAAATTCTTGTACTAAAATGCTTGTTGGTAATGAAAGTTAAAGTTTGTTTTATCTTATCCGCGTTAAGTTCTATATCGCCTAAAGTATGTTTGTTAAGTTAAGTGGTTGGCAATTAAGTTAATTTAAGGAAGTTAAGATGAGTGTCTTTGGCGCTTAACCCCGTTAAGGATGCTCAATTCACACCGCGTCTAGCAAGACACGCTTACAAGTCTGTGGGGAGGGGTGTGACAGGATTACTCCACGAAGAAGGTTTCGCAAGGGAACTATTGAAGTGGTTAGACGATAAGAAGTTGGTGTCTAAAGTAGTTCGCAAGGTGGACTTTTAAATTGTATACTCTAGGTCACGCTGCGAACTACTTCGTGTTTAGACTAACGAGACACAAAGTTACATAACCTAACATAGAGAGTGATTTGAGATCCTTGGTGAAGGGAATGTTTGGTAACTAATGTGCATTATGCAAGATGATTCATTTCTGCGAAAGGAATGTTTATTTGAAATGGTTATGTTATAAATGTGTTTATGCAATATACAATGTTTGGCGAAATAATTTCTGAAAAGGTATTACGAAAAGAATTTATAAAACCTCACTAAGTCTTTTAGACTTATTCTTTAAAGTTTATCTTCCAGGACTTAGGCATTGAGGCCAAAAGGAGAGGAAAGTTTGGGCTTACAAGGCGAAAAGTTATCAAGAGTTCAGTTATAAGCTTAAGTGTATTGTTTGTATTTTGATTATGTATTGTATTTGCACTCATGTACTAAATGCCTTGTTGGTAATAAAAGTTAATGTTTGTTTTATTTTTTTTCGCATTAAGTTCTATATTGCCTAAAGTATATTTGTTAAGTCAAGTGTTTTGGTGATTGAGCTAAGTTAAGGAAGTTAAGACGAGTGTCTTTAGCGTTTAAGGCGTCAAGGATGCTCAAGTCACATCGTGTTTTGCGAGACAAGCAAGCAGGTTAGTGGGGCAGGGTGTGACACAAAGAGCAACTTAAAGTCATTCTTGCTAAGTAATGAACCAGAAACTAAATTCTTGCGGAAGTCTGGAACATAAAGCACATTGTTGAAAGTGAGTTCCTTACTGAAAGTCATTTGATGGATCACTTTTCTTTGTCCCTCAACCTTTGAAGTAGAAGAGCCCATAAACAATTGTTCTCCAAAGACTGACACATCTGATGTGAACATATTCTTATTGATACAAATATGACGAGGAACACCAGTGTCTACCCACAATTTTTTGGAATTGACCAGAATGTTACATTCTGAAATTACTGCACAAAGGTATTAATCTACAACATCATCTGATACTTCGTCAACTTCTCTGATATGAAGTTGAGCATTTTTATGCTGAAATTAATTTGGCTTATGATAATCCTTAGATTGATGTTCCAATTGTTGAAATTATAGCACTTGCCATTGAACTTTTTTGTGAATCGTGGTTTTTTACTTGAATCTTCATAGAAAACTTCTTTTTCTTGTTACTTTGCAATTTATTTTCCACAATGTTGACCTTAGAATCTATTGCACTATCCATAGTACATTTTTCTGCCTTTATATTATTCTCTTCAATTCCAAGTCGAACCAAATGTTTCTCAAGTTTTATCTCTTTGCGTTTATGCTTGAGATAATTTTTGAAATCTCTCCATGAGGTTGTCAATTTTTTCATTATTGTTGTTACTTGAAAAGATGCACTCAAAGTCATATTCTTAGCATGTATATCATGTAGAATTATCTGGATTTCCTGGATCTTACTGATTACAGTTTTGGAATCCACCATTTTGCAATCCAAAAATTTTTTTACAATAAATTTCTTTAAACCAAAAACTTTAATTTTGAGCTTCTTCACCTGTAAATTTCATAGACTTTTGGCTAAATCAATACCACTATACACATTATAGTGTGTTGTCCAATCCATTCAAAATGTAATTCTTGCAAAGATATTTTGCAAGTTTTCATTTGTTAGCTGCAAGTTATTTTTCTTTGTCAGTTTCTACCATGGATAACACTACAAGAAAAAGAGGGTCTCTTGACCGCTGAAAGGGTTGTTGGGAGATAATGTGTTGGGAGAGAAAAACTCTTAACACTTTTATAAAGGTGTGAGGAGTTAGTGGATAACTTTTGACACCATTAGTTATCCTTTGAGAAATGGTTCTTAACTCCCAACGCCTTTGTAAAAGGTCAAGAGTTCCCTTTTAAAATTTCCCCAGATCTGTGAAAAATCGCAGATATATTTCAAACCCTCTCCATTAAATCGATGAAACCCTTCCACTCGCAAACCCTAGATTTGTTTTGTCGTCCCTCCCCTCATTTGAGCCACCTCTTCATCTGGTGCCTCTTCCTCATTATTCGTAGCTGCCTTACCTACCATCGCCTGTCTCGTTATTCATTATCGTCGTTTCTATAGTCACTATCCATCGCTTCTCCTATCGTTGCTTGGTATGTTTTAAGGTTACATAAGATCTAAAATTCTTGTTTTAATTTAATCTTTATTATTGTCTTGAGTTGAAGGTAGTGTTTTTTTTTTTGTTACAAATTATGTTGGATATAAATTTCATATTTGAGTAAATAATTTCATGTTTTGTTTCAGATTTCCATCTCCAAACTTCACATAGCTCTACAATGCCCACTTCTGGTGCATGAAGACTAGCCACGAAATCCTCATGAAAGAGAGGACCTTTTACTTTCAAACTTGGAATTGTCGTCTAAGCCTCATCAACTTCTCTATGTCCCATTAAGAAGCTCATCTTAACATGTTCATGCATGATCCTCTTTTCACGTACTCTAAACTTCCTTATTTTGGTTGTGTGTCTCTACCTCTGTATGCTCAATAATAGTTTGTAGTGTTGAAAGTTCATAGGGGTTATACTTTACAATGTTTCCTATGTTTGGTTTGATAGTTTGATCTTGGAAAACTAGGAAATTAAGATGAAAATGAATTTCATAAACTGAGTACTATTTAGTAGCTTATTGTTGTTCTTTCCAGTTGCTAAGATGAGAATTTGATTAATTCTAGAAATTGGTTTTCTATGTTTTTAAAAAATAGTGACATTAATTTTGTAGTATAATTGAGATTAGTTTTAGAATATATGCACTCATGAATTTGAATATGAACTCTTTTGTGGAAAAATGCTTGATAAGAAAGTGTATTGACGATTGGTTATAGAAATGGTTTGATTGCTTTTTGATTGAGCTAAAAACACTCTACAAGTGTACATTTAGGGGGTGTTTAAAATTAGGGGGGTTTGGCATTTGAAGTTGGCCCATGGGTTTGGAATATGTTTTAGAAAAATTTTTACTTCAACCTTTTATCAATGATCATTGATGACTATTGGCAACAAATGTTAGCCAATTTCACGATCAATCATTGATAATCAATCATGATCGATCAACAGTCACAACGACCAATTGTCTTGATTGTTAGCTGTATATCGTCTTGATCATTGCTTCCAAATTGTCTTAACTATCGATTATCGATCGTCTTTGAGAGTCGATGATCAATATTTTGATCTACTGTTGGTGACCTACAACTTTGGACATCGTTGTCGCCAAGTGAACATATTGATCGTCGGAGACCAATCATATGGTATTGCGGGGATTTGTGTTGTTGGATGCCTATTTAGTTTGGACTTGGTAATTTCACATACATGTGATGCAATTTTAATCTAGATAATACGTCACCAAGCAGGTTCATTGCATATAAGATACTCACTATATCTTTCTCTATTAGGATTGATTCTATGCGATAAATCATGAGTCATGATCATAGCATACAAGATGCTCACTATGTACCTCTTTATCGCGTAATAGGTAAGTCCTCATTGAGGACAAGTTTTCCTACTACTTGCCCAATTGCAAGCGAACATTAGGTTTACCTGGATGATCTAGGGTCAAACACAGAAAATTGATTCAAGACATTAGTTCTAGGAATTAATTATCATCTAAGCAATATAAAAGAATTAATTAAATAAAGTATAAAAGAATAAAAACTAGGAATAAAACTACTTATGCACGCCGAGAGAATCTGTAAAGAGGAATGGATGGATGCAAGAAGGAAGATCTATGCATTATTAGGCGATTAAGCAATGTGAGAGCTTTGATGCGATATAACTTTCCTAATCAACTCATAATTAAGGCGACCTTCTCTGGAAGTGTTTAAACGCCACACTTGTTCACATTTCACGATGCAAATGACTATGCTTGATTAGAATTACTTCGTTATTTTAATTTGTTGTTTTTATATAGTGTCCTATACAAATCGAGAGCACCGAGTGTGGATACTATGTCATGAGGTTTATAAGAGAAATTGTGACTAGGGGAAGCATTGTCATATCGGATGCGGTATGTTATATATCAAATTATTTCATGAGTTAATTGGGTTTAGGGTTTATAAATTGATACACGAAGATCATACTTACAAGCCGAGTTAGAAAAAGTGCGGGTTGAGTTAGCTAACTTCCTGGGTTCGTACATTTGATTACAAGCCGAGTTAGACAAAGTAGGAAATTCTTTGTTGTGGCTGCCCATCTGAAACTTTATGTATAGATAATATATGTGATTTTTTTAATTGTTCATATGGAGGGGAAATGATTATATATATAGTGAAAGATTTTATTTATATATATTTGAGTTGTGAAACTATATTTGATGAATAGCGTCGATCATATATATTTATGAAACTTTTGTTGAACAACTAGACTATGGAAGCACAATAAATGAACAAAAATATAACTGAATTACAATTTTGTAAAATATTTAGAAATATACTTGAAGGTTTTTAAATGTCATCAAAAATATACTCTTGACGGTTTTAAAATGTCATAAACAAGTACATTCTTGACGGTTTTTCAATGTCATATACAATTAATTTTTTGACGGTTATTAAATGTCATGAACCCATATAGTCTTGACGATTTTTAAACGTCATAAACACTCATATTCTTGACGGGTTTTAAATGTCATAAACACTCATACTCTTGATAGTTTTAAACTATCATAAACATTCTACTCTTGACAATTTTTAACTGTCATAAAAATTTATACACTTGACGTTTATAAAACGTCAACATTCACTATTCTTGACATTTTTATCAATCGTCAAGAACTTTGACTTTATTGACATTGGCTTTAAAGATGATTTTAAAACCATCAAGAATAGTAATTCTTGATAGTTTAAAATGTCAAGAGATCCTATTTTTATAGTAGTGTCGGCAACATTTGAGCTCCTTTGAGGACTCCGTTCATGCACTTTGATAGATTCGTCGTCATCCACCTGTGTCGAAATCTTCAGTCATGTGTTTGAGTCAAGTTCTCTATAGGAATGTCATAACAAAAACTCATACAGCTACTGTTTATTCTCATTAGATCTTGAATTTTTTTATTAAACTTTTGGATTTGGAATTGACACTTGGCACGGTAAGCGTAATTCTTCAATGGTGTGAATTTATACCTCTTGTAGAAATTGCTGACGATATGACATAAACAGAATCTATGATGACAATTCGGTTCTGTCCACTCATCTTTGGATTGTTCACCGTTGATATAAGTTGTGAATAAAAGCATATATGTTGGTTAGATAACTTTGTGATCTCAAATAAACCATGAGATTTTTTCATTATTAAACGAAGTCTCCATCTGCAACCTTCGTTCAACTTCTTATACCAGACGACCCACTTTGTCGGTGTTGACTTGTAACATCCTAATGCACAAAATAACAAGGACGCAAGAAATAGTGCGAATAGGACACAATTTAGCTTAAAACCTTGAAACTGGTCTTATCGCTTAGCTCAAACTTAACTCTTTTAAACTACCAAGCGATAAACATAACACAACGAAAGTCAACTTAAACTTTTATTCAACAACAGGAGTTTAGTACATGAACATACAATTACAACATCTTGACCAAAATTAATGTCTAAATGTCAAAGACACTCATCTTAAATCCTTTAACTTGTTTAAACATCAAATACTTTAAATAACATGCTTTTGGCAATAAAGCTTAACACACTCAATATAACCAAAACTTAAACTTATTTAACAACAAGCATTTCATACATAGTATACAATACAACTTAAACTAAAACTTAAAATGTCTGACAGCTTCTCACCTGGTAGGCTCTTTTCTTCCCCTCCTCTTACTCTGTCTTAACGCCAAATTCTGGAAGATAAAATTATTGAAAGTCCAAAAGACTTAGTGAGGTTTTATGAAATCCTTTTCAAAATACTTTTCCATAAATCATTGTCGCCAAATCATAAATTTTAACACAAATCAGTTTATCAATAAACACATCATTTCGCAAAACGAAACGCATATAATAATTTTTACAATAGAATTAGATCAACTCGCAAATCACATTAATAAATATTTTGCATAAACACCCATTAGTCATAATCATTCCTTTTGCCAAGGATCCAAAATCGTTCTCTACGCTTGGTCTCATTATCTTGCATTTAGACTACTGTATCAACAGCATCCAAAAACATAGAGATTCGTCCTTGTTGTTTAGGTCGTCTAACACAATAGTCTTTTTCTACATTGGTCGGTTTCACTCCACCATGCAGACCTTTTTTACATCGTTGCCTTTAACTTTATGTGCACATAACAGTTAACTCATTCAAAGGAAGCAACTAATAGTTTAAACATCATGTCTTAATCAATATCATAGTCGTCAAATGAAGCTTTAAACATTATAAAACATGTTTGAAAACATGTAAGCTTTTCATTGAAATCTCTTTTGAAACACTCTCATCTAAACTCATCTTTCAAATCCGTAAAACAAATCATAATAATTTTTTTACCATAAACGCATTTAAGAAATACATTCATAAATACTTGAGGAAAAAAAAAGCACTCACAAATACTTAGCCTTAGAATTGAAAATCTCTTCTTCTTCTTTCTTGCATAGCCTTCTCGCGAAAACAAAATGGCAGCACTTCACACTTCAAATTTTCTAGAAATCTTCCTTAGTGACCCAAATCCTTTATTATACTACTCTTTAACCCGTATTAGTCATCCTTAGTTCTTTGTCTGATTGACAACTCCTACTTAAAACCTCACTTGTGTAAAATTAATATTTCTCTTACCCATGCTTAAATCCTTAATCTTACATGTCCCCTATCAAATCAAATTTGACATTTTCTTGTAAAACCTTTCTTCTCGCCTAATTTCATTCCACTGATAGCTTTAACCGCTTAACATAGCTTTCAAAATTCTTAACGCAATAACTCCTTTTGCGTACTACCTAACCTTTTCTCACTAAAACTCTTTCTCTTGTAAGTGTTTAGACTTATAGGTCCTATCGCAAATCCTTCTTTTCTCAAAACTTTCTCACAAACTAACTTCTTGATTGCAAAACTTATACTTAACCATATAAGATTTTATCACTTAATCTTTTTCACCGATTAATTCAAACACCAACTTTTGTTGAACAACTAGACTATGGAAGCACAATAAATGAACAAAAATATAATTGAATTACAATTTTGTAAAAAAATTTAGAAATATACTTGAAGGTTTTTAAATGTCATCAAAAATATACTCTTGACGGTTTTAAAATGTCATAAACAAGTACATTCTTGACGGTTTTTCAATGTCATACACAATTAATTTTTTGACGGTTATTAAATGCCATGAACCTACATAGTCTTGACGATTTTTAAACGTCATAAGCACTCATATTCTTGACGGGTTTTAAATGTCATGAACACTCATACTCTTGACAGTTTTAAACTATCATAAACATTCTACTCTTGACGATTTTTAACTGTCATAAAAATTTATACACTCGACGTTTATAAAATGTCAACATTCACTATTCTTGACATTTTTATTAATCGTCAAGAACTTTGACTTTATTGACATTTTACTTCTTATACTCAAATTTAAACGGGTCTCACATGACTCTACTACTACATATGATGCGTGACTCTTAATAGCAAAACATTTAACCATATGTTGTATTGTTTCTTTATTTTCACAAATCTCTTATACAATTTCGTATTGTCAATCACCACTAGAATTATAATTGGATCGTGTTCTTGAATGTTATCTACTGCATTCATGTTCAACTCAAGGAATGTATTTAATAAAAATTCATATTCACGACCATCGAAGTTCATCTTTTCGAATTCATCATCACTTTCTATTCTAAAGTATATATATTCATTATTAGCTACCATTTCTTATTCATCGCACACTGGTTTGGCATCTGAATCCAAGTCAACATCAACATATTCTTGAACATATTATGGTTCTACATTTAAGTTTATGCCCAAATTTATCCTACTCACAATCACATACAAATGCATCATGGTAAGAAACAGCAATGCAATTGAAAACAAGTTGTTCTTTGCTTGTTCCTTTGAAATATGGAATGATATTAACCTTACTGATCCGGATGAGGTTAAGCTAGGGTGTTTATATATTATCTCTATCTAGCTTGAACTCATATCTATACCAAGTGATAATCCCACCATTTGGAGGAATTGTTCGAAAACAATTTAACTATTCAAATTTATACTAAAATTTCCACATTGAGGTTAATCATAATCAACCCCATCAGCACCATCAATTATATGACCATTTGTAAACAACATAAATGACACATATTTGTCTGTCATTTTCTATATATAGAAAAATAAAACATAATTAATTATTATTAAAAAAACTCTAAATAAATTCTAATCAATAAAATAGGAAATTTACATAAATTGAAGAAAATGGAAAGTATTTATATTCTACATAAAAAAAATGGGTACTTTGAGCTTATGTTAAAATTTCGGTTATCCATTTTGGGTCTGGATTAAAAATTTGCTATACACCGTAAATAGTTGGTCAATTCTTCTATTTTTAAAAACTCCCCATAAAAAAATCTAAAATTATATAAATAACAAAAATTAAAATTAAAATAGATTGAACCACTAAAAAAATATATGATCACATTAATCACAAAAAAATCACATATAAATAAAATCACAAAAAAATAAAATTAATAAAATTAAACCAATAAAAATATATAAATTCACCTAATTTAGGAAAATAAAAATTAAATTATTTAGGAAAACATAAATAATCTTATAGATATTCGATCGTGTTTTTATACTGAATATAAAAATTAAAACTAATGAGTTAAATTTACTACCAAACATCTAATTAGTTTAATTATTGTTATTTTACTTATCACATATATATACCAATATTCAAATATTAAAAGTTGGTAGACTAAATTAAATAAAAAGCTCAATAGTTCATGCATTAATATAATCGTTTTAATTTATTTAACTTTTATCATAGAATATTATTATAATTAAGGCGTGGTATTAAAATCTAACAAAAAAAAATATATTTTTCAAACGTATGGATATTGGATTACATTTGTTAAAAAAAAATCAATAGTTGATTCAATTTATAGGTTTGACTTAATCTATAAACTAATTATAAATTAAAGCATAAACATAATACACAAATCATACACAATTGGCTCTAGGTTTGATTTTAACTTTTTAAATTATGATTATTTAATATTTTATTTTATTATCTTCATCATCATTCCATAACATTTTGAATTTATGTGAAAGGTGTACTATTACCATAATCTAAAAAGTTTTTTAACACCTAGATTATGTTCATGCAATCTTCTTTATAAATTTAAAATACACATATCATACTATAATTGACCATAAGTTTGATTTCATTTTTTAAAAGTATTAGTATTTAATATTTTGTTCTATTCACATCATCGTCAAATCTTACAAATTTGGATTTATGTGAAGATTAGGATAGTGTAATCTTTTTTATAAATTAATCTATAAGCATAATACACATACACAATTTAGGGAAAAAATAACATTTTAGAATAAAATGCTAATGGGCTTATGTAAATTAAACAAATTTATCAATCGTACTTAATGCTAATAAAATGCTAATGATATTAATTAAACCTAAACATATAATACATATATCATAATACAATTTCTTAAGTAAGTTAATAGAAAAATTCTTACAAATTTGAATGATAGTTATGTTATTTTCTTCCAATTGATTTTTTATTGTTGTCAATTCAAAACAACGGTGCTTCACCAAACTCATAATAAAATGAGAATATAATATATTATTTCTCATATATATATATAAAATAAATTTGGTTAGAAGAAAATATATTTATGTAGTTATATTTTTATAACAACAAAATCTGGTCGAACAATCTCATTTTTTTCAACAACCACAAAATCTGATAATACAATACAATAATATAGTCAAATTTTATATAAATAAATTATAAAAATATGAATTTAATGAATACAAATAATTTCATACCCTAAATTTGTTGAAAGGAGAAGAGTGAAATCCCTAAAATAATTAAATGATGAAAAAATGATGGAGAATGAAGGGAAGAAGAAGAGTTGAAAGAAGAAATAGTTATATATTAAATATTAAAGATGAAAAGATGATGGGGATTTGAGGGAAAATGGGAAGGAAATCAAAAGGTAATTTGAAGGATGAGAGGATTTGTTAATGAGAGAAGATTTGTGAAAGACGGGAATTGAAGAAGAAGGATCGAGAGTATTTTGTGAAAGGTGATATGAATAGGAGAAGAATGGCCTAAAGGTAAAATGAGAATGTGAAGGAGAAAGGATATAAAGGAGATAGACTCACCCTTTTTCACGGGAAATAAGCGATTTAACCATGCATGCATGTCTA